>CAUYQV010035079.1:0-10792 GCA_963574575.1 Galagoides demidoff | reverse complement strand
GCCAGGATGTGCGTTTTATATTATTTTTGTTAATTTTATAATGTTAAACTTTAATAATAACAATTGTTGAGAACTGATTATCGAGAACTGCTTATCAAAGTTTGCATTGTTGTCAGGCCCTGCCCCCCCATGCCCCACCCCTGACCCCACCCCTATCAATGGTGTCCCGCTTTACCAATGTTAAAAATCTGGTCACCTTAGTCATATCCCAGACACAAGCATGTGAACAGACCCCACATTGATCTCCTCTCTGCCCCTTGCCCTTTGCCCTGTCCTGATTGGGACTCAGGGGGAGCTATTTCCTCTGCGTATGCTAAAGTCCACTGTGCCAAGCAGATGCCAGCTCCTGTACCCAGACATTGGGCCATGTCCCTAGGACTCAAGCCTTTCATCAGTCTTGACCCTGAGAAGAGCACTGGCTATGCTAAGGATCATTCTAGCCCCGTTGTCTGCCTCCTTCAGGGAGGCTCAGATAAACTCCCTAGAGCTTACCCAAGCTTGATGCTAGAAAATGGGTAAATGATCCAGACAACTGAAAGGCTCCAAGGCACATTCTTTTCTTTTCTTTTTTTGAGAAAGAATCTCACTATGTGGCCCTCAGTAGAGTGCCATGGCAACACAGCTTACAGCAACCTCAAACTCTTGGGCTTAAGTGATTCTCTTGCCTCAGCCTCCCAAGTATCTGGAGCTACAGGCACCTGCCATAACACCTGGCTATTTTTTGGTTGCAGTTGTCATTGTTGTTTAGCAGGCCCAGGCCAGGCTTGAACCTATCAGCTTTGGTATATGTGGCTGGCTCCCTACTCACTGAGCTATGGGCACCAAGCCACAAAGCACTTTCAATAAAAAAATTATTAAGGGACACAGATGATGATAGGACATGCAGAGAAGTACCTCTGAAGCAGATGAGGCCTCATGAGTGGGTGACAAAGGGACCTGGGATATTTGTCAGAGCAGCTTCTGTGTGGCCCACCTGTATCTGGAGCACGGAGTGGGGGACTCTGTGGACCTCTAGCACTTGACATTGGTGCGTCCTTCCTTATCCTCATGGTGTTCATTCCCCGAGAAGCACAGGTGACAGTACAGGGGCATCAGCCCTGACAGATTTTCAACAAAACTTCCTTTATTCATGTTAACACACAATGCCCAAGCGCAGTGTCCTGAAGGTCACTTGCCCCACCCACACTCCCACAGCTGACAACCAGCTGGACCAGCCCTGGATGGGCTGGAGCCTGTGGCACTTGAAGGAAGGAGCCATTCTTGTTCAGGGCCCTGCCTTGGGAGCTAAGTCCTCAAGTGGCTACCCCATTTTCCCTACTGGCTATAGCACTGCTGCTTCTTCATTCAAGACACAAACAGGTCACCCCTTGTCCTTTGAGGCTGTGAATATAGACTCGGTCACTGGGCCAAGGGTTGCCCTCCAGAGACTCCAAGCTCAGGTGCTGGGTAGGCCATCTTTTTAGCAGGGGACAGGACCCCAGAGATCACTCGCTTATTAGATTTGGCCACTGGAGGGGCAGTGGGGCTGAAGCCTCTTCTCTGAGAGGATGGTGGCTGGGTAGGGACAGGGCTCTGGGACAGATCCTAGGGCAGCAGCCTGTGCTGGGAGGCCAGGAGGAAGGTTAGGCTGGGGAGATCCTCCTCATCCTCACTGGAGCCATGTCCTTGCCTGAATGTCTCCCTAAGCAGAGATGACCCTTGGAGATCTAAGGTATCCCTGGACCCCAGGCCAGAGGAGTTAAGGTTGAGGCCCTGGAAAGAAGAGGTTGGCTGAGTAGCCCTCAACCTGGCGTATTCTAGACACTCAGAGAGGAGAGCAAGGCCCGTATGCCTGGCCAGGTCAGCTTACATTCTGCTGTGTCCTTGAGGAGCATGAGAAGCCATCTGTGTTGGGCTGGGTTTCGCACCAACCCCTACTTTGGGGCCATGGCCATCATTCTTGGCAACTTGGCCAGCTGCTAATGTAGAAGGACTTGATTCCATCCGGGGTGCATGATGACTTGAGGCTGCCCCCATGCCCTGTTCCTCCTTCAAGACCAGAAGGTATTTCTCCACCAGCTGGGGAAGGAAAATCAGCCCTTATTGGCTCTGCACCAGCTGTGAGGTTGGGCTAAGAGGGCACTGGAGAGAATGGTATTTGGGACGAAGGCAAAGAAGGCAGCAGTTCACTTAGTTTGGTGTCAGAGATAGTGCTTGAGGCTCTGCTAGCTGCCCTGCAGGGCCTCACTGCAGTTGACCTCCTGCCCTTCCTCTCTGGTCCTCTGGTCTCCTTCCTAGAAGTCTGCACTTGGATCTGTCCAAACTCCCCCTCATCTCCCCTCAGCAAGCCATGCACCCCAGCAGGGCAAGGGAAGACAACAGCAGGTGGCCCTCCTGTGCTGGGGTCTACCTGGCTGTTCCTCCTTCCTCTGGTTTCCCTCATTTTTCTGCTTTTCTTGAAGCCCCCTTTGTCCTGGGTGTTACTCCATCTCCTAGTTCACCTGGTCAAGGGTGAGACCTTCCTCCTGTTCCAGCTCCTGGGTTAGAGCCAAGGAATCCATGTTTGTTTCTGGGGAAAGCAATTCTTCCAGGAATTGGGGATGAATCACAGCCTCCACCTGGGAGCAGAAGGAAGAGAGCATGAATCTCCATGGAAGGGCAAAATCTTGAGCCAACGGAACATTGAGGGGATGCCAAAAGCAATGAGCACCACATCCTGGTACACACCACTGGGTTGTTTTATATTATCACAACCAGCAGCTGCACACACATACACACACACACACATAGACACAAATATATACACGCAAACCAACACACAGTAACATACACTGCACAGAGACACACAGACATACAGGAATACATAGGGACATATCCACAGCCACATTCACCTACACATGTGATAGCAAATACACATAGGCACAGACAGATATTAACATACACACTCATACCCACATACACAATCACCATTCACACACAGAGAACTTAATCTGCAGGTCCTGGGAGTGCCATTCCCTGGAATTCTCCAGAGCCTGGCACTCCAGGCTTCCCACCTTAGTGATGAAGTCTTCCTGGGAGCACAGCTTGTCAATGTAGCTGAGGAGTCCTAGGTCTGGGTAGGTCCCAGCATTGTCCTGGGGCTGTTCTGTTTTGCCCTCTTCTAGTTGTGAATTGGGCTCCCCCGCGTCCCCACAGGTTGGCCCCATCAGCTCATCCATGATTTTTATATACTCCTTCATGACTTCAAGTGGGATCTTTTCGGACACCTTGGCCTCAGGTGGCTGCAGAGGTATGGGTGCTGGCAGGTGGCCCTTGGTGCCAGCCTTCCTAGGAAGGACCACTAAGGTATGGAGGAAAGAGAATGGTGCAGCAGGGGCTGCAGCAAGCCCTGACACCACACAGGAAGGGTGGGACCCCAAGGGACATGAATCCTGTCCAAGATTGGGCAGGACAACCTGAGCTTCAGGACCCTGAGAAGAGCTGCAGAAAGGGGCACATTGGGCAATAGTCATGTGGGAACAAGTTTCAGGCCACTGATATTTGGATGCTCTCCCCAAGTAGCCCCTGCTCCCTAGGCAAGTTGTATGTTGGGTCTAGAGATGCTGGGGAGACAGTACCTGTGAAACCTTACCAGGTCAATTCCCAGTTCTTGACCAAGGGTGGCTGAGCCTCCCCACCACTCATGGGGACTATTTGAATTTAAAGAGCAAATGAACCTTTTGAATAAAAGTTTGGGAGATGTGGCCAGCAGCCTCACTTGGCCCTTTGCCTTTTGCTCCCCTGTAGCTCCTGAGGGAATGTGGGAAGTCTCACCTGGCTGCTGGGCAACCTCAAGGTCTGGCTGCCCTTGAGGAGCAGGCCTCTGTGGTGCTGGTAAAGGCAGGAACTGGGAAACTTTCATCCATCCCAACTGCTGAAGCTGCATCTCCTCGTCAGCTTCAAACTCCAGAAACCTGGGAGTGGGAGGCACAGGCCCTGCTGAGAGGGAGGCCAGGGCCCCGGACCCAACACCAGGGACGGCCCAACTACAGGCAGCCTGGGTGGGCTGTCCTGGCCCTTGGTGGGTCCAGTCCCAGAAGGGAGCTGCTCCCTGGAGCAGAACTACGGATCTGAGGACCCCATTCTTCCCTCTCACTTGCAGTCCCTACATTAGGGCTGGTGGTGGCTGGTTGGTGCAAACTTTGTGACACAGGCAGGGCCTGACCAGGGCCCCTTCTTTAAACCTCTCCTGTCTCTGCCCAGAGCCCCACAGCATGCTGACAGCCAGAAGGTGGACCAGGGATGTGATTATGGCAGAAGACACCAGGAAATCCCTGCCCTGAGGGAAACCTGTAGTAAGGGGCCCAGGAGGTGTTGGAGGGAGGGAGGATGAGCCGAGAGGAGAGCATTTGCTTCCTCTGAAGGTTGTTGTTGATTGTGTATTTTAACACAGGGTACTGCCAAGGAGTACAGCAAGGCCAGAGCTGTGGATGTCTAAAGCACTGGCTTCCCCAGATCAACCTCTACAATGCTCTGCTGGGATAGCAGGTGACCAACTTCTGGACACTTCTCCTAAAGAGTTATGGACCTCAGTTATGTCAATAGTTGCCAGCCTGCCTTACCACAGCCCCTACCACTGCAGGAACCACTGGGCTGTGCTGGTGACTATTCCCACCATGGCGGTCATCAGCAGGCAGTGTCTTGCCCAGACCAGACCAGAGCTTTCTCTACAAAAGCACAGAGACCCAGGAGGAGGGAGCAGCTTTCTGAGGGAGTCTAGGGTCCCAGATGGAGCCTGTGCTCATGGGAACTCCTCCCCACAGTTTGCACTGATCAGCCACCACAGCAGTCTTGGTTCTGTCATCCACACTCACCCTACCACTCAGCACCCAGAGCCAGGATCCCTGTCTCACTTTTCTGCCATTTCATAGAAGATCATTCAGTTAAAGTTGTTTTTGTGCTGCCATTACTGCTTGGCCCGCCACAGGCCCTCATCCAGGGTCATGGTGGGCTTCAGCTGGGCCAGGGTTAGAAGTGGTGGGCTGTAAGCCAGTGAGGTCAATCACAGTTTATAAGCCACCCTCCATCCCGAATTGACCCAGCCCAACACATATTCCTCTGCCATTGTCCTGCCATCTGTTCTTGTCCTGTGTCTCACCTCAGTAGGGGCTCCTCAGACTTCAGGACACCCGCCCACCTCCAAACATCAACACTGAGGGGATCGTGTTTTTTACCCTCTGCATCTTCCCTTTGAATCCTCATATTTCTGTGTTGAATGTCATATTCAGTATTCGGGTTTGTTTCTCCCAAATTCCCACACTGAAGTCCCAGCCACCAATGTGAGGGTATTTGGTGGGAAGGCCTTTTGAGGATAATGAGGGTTAGATATGTCATGAGGGTAGGGACCTATAGATGGAATCAGGGCCCTGAGAGGAGGAGGAAAAGACACTAAGCTCATTCTCTCAGCCAAATGAGGACCCAGCCAGAAGCAGCCATCTCCACTAAGAGCCCTGACCAGACACCGAATCTCCTGGCACACTGATCTGGGACCCCACTGACTTACAGCCCAGTGCTTCGAACCCTGGCCAGGCCTACTCACCTGCTATCACTGGAACATTGGATTTGGGGAGTGCTATCCTCTTCTTAATGCTGACATTAATAATTGCTATCATTTTGTGATCATAGTACGTGCCAGGCAACTGGCGAAACAGGTCATATATCAATCAGCTCAAGTCATCTTCCGAGCTACCCTGAGAGGAAAGTACATCATTCTCTTTGGGGCTCAAGTTCAATTGGTTGTGTGCCCTAGACATGTCTCTGTGCTAACTGGAATTCCCAGAACAATGTTGGGGGTGTGAACTTCTCACACATCCCCAGGTGTCATCAACACTCAGGTATTATGGTGGAGGGTGAAAGTTTGATAGGAGGAATCTTTGTGTGATCCCAGAATTGGTGTTACCCCAGATACCCTTTCAGAACTTTAGACTTCTATAAACTCAGACATAGTATTATTGAAAAGTAAGGATTGGCTGGACTCCTGGGTGGAGGGGATATACTGAGATAATGACCTGAAGGATGTTATGACTAGAGTGACATGAATGTGGCTGAGAACACACCTTCCCAGAGGGTAGCTTATGGCCTTTAGGACCATTCTTCCAGTATCCTTAAATAGGACCTTCTGACCACCCACATTCCCCTGTATATGTGCTCTCCTGGTTGAGCTGCCATCCCCTGAGGATAGTCACATGAGGAAGCAGGAAAACACTTCAGTATCAGGTCTCATTGTAAAGTGCCTCCTGGCCAGTGACTTGAAATACTGCCGGCAGTGTTGATAGTTCTCATAGATGCTCTTGGGGTTACAGAAGTCATCCTGTGAGGAGGAGGGCAGGCTGCCCTCCCTGCACACTCCATTAGGCTGTGGCCTAGTATTCACCTGGGACACATCAGTGGCCATGTGGACAGCTGGTGGGGGCATCATGGGAGGAAGGCCTGTCGTCCAGCCTCCAATGCTGGTTGGGGCACTGCCAATGACCCAGCCACCTCCAGTGACTGAGATATCACTAATGACTAGGGCAGGCATTATGGTCTCTACTGTAGGAGCTGCCAGTAGTAAGGGAGCTGGACCCTGAGCACCTCTAGAGAAGGCCCCTGGAGCATTCCAGTTGAGAGGGGCCTGAAGTAGTACAAAAGTCTGGGTGGTAGGGCCCTGCCCCATCCCACCTTCTGACTTGACTTGGCAAATGACATTGAAAGCCCCAGCCCCACTTGGGCCATGGGCACCATCTCTTATCACCAGAGGTGTCTTGGGCAGAGTAGACAGCACCAGGGGGCTCCCACAAGGGAACACTGCTGTCATGAGGGATGGTGGCTGCTGCCCCCAGGTGGGCCTGTGTGCTGAAACAGGGCCAAGTTGATGAAAAGGCAGTGTTGTGAAAGGAGGCATGGAAGCACCAGTGTTCAGGGTCATGTCCGGTCTTAGCACTAAGGATGCTGTGGAGACAAAGGAAAGCATGAATGTGGAAGGAGGAGAAGCAGCAACCAGGAGGGAGGCTCTCTGGTTCCCTGTGAGTGACTGGGAGATTAGAGCAAGAGATCTCAGGTGTGGGTGCCACACGATGGGGGACATGTTATGATTTGCAAAGTTTTTTGAGTGAACCTTTCCTATTCCTTTAGTTGAGAATTATTCTGATGGTGGTCACTGTATTCCTAAGTAACCATTACATACAGGACACTGCTAGACAAAGTAGAACGAGCCTATGTACCAACATCTGGGGATTGCGTATTCACTTCCAAGGCCTGCTATCATGGGAGACTGCACTCCATGGTACCAGTCAAGGACCCAGGGCACTCTGTGCTCTCAGTGAAGTGTTGATTAACAATTTAGAGTAGAAATGCTTTGAAGAGGGAACCACTTTAAGAAAAGGGGATACTGAGTAACCTTGTAACCTATGAGGAGGAATCTGTTTAATGTATACTATGATGATTAATAACATTGACTGATATACACTTTCACTGTGACAGTATAAAAGTAACAAAGGAAAACAGGAGAACGGAACAGCCCTTTGAGGAAATAACTCTCACTGTTCTCTGGAATTGCAGGCTTTTCCATAAATAAACGTGAAACTGTTGATCTCTCATCTGCTTCTGTATTGATTGTCTTGGATGATGGGCAGAGAACTCCTTGGTTGGGCAACAATTCCACTAATGAACTTGTCTCAGTCACCAAGATCCCCCTAACCCTACCTGCCAAGAAGCACTACCTGAGCCTTCACTGACTGTGAGAGCCCCCGGGGATGCCTGGCAGACAAACTGAGTTCTCCTGAGCCATGGGTCAGTCTTCTCCTGAGCTGTAGGTCAGGGAGGATTCTACTGGGAGGAACAGTATCCCTCACCACCCCCACCAGTGCTTCTGGGACCTTTTTCATGGATATTTCTAAGACTTCTAATGCTCTATGTGACACTGGCAGGTTGAGAGTGCTGTAGTCCCTCTCTTCCTCAGTCTTCCTACCTCATGCTCCTTATAACCACCTCCGTCCTAGTCTGATACAACAAAACAAAAAGAATTGGCAGAAATCTTTCTCCAAGCCAGTGCTCTAGGAATCCTAAAGATCACCCCAGAGCCCATCACTCCCAGCTTGTAGGTATGTCTCCTAGCACCACCCATAGCAAATGCTGATAGAGATCATATTCAGGACAACCTGTCCTCTTGGTTGGTGTTCCCTATGCCCATGAAGGAAGTGCTATTCCCAGAGAACTGGTCTATGAAGTAGATGTTGAGTGTCCTTTGGTCCTGTCATTGGGCAGCCAGCAGTGGCTCCATAGGATTGTACAAGGGCCAGGAAGTGGCAAAACTGGGACTGTTCAGGTGCATTTCCAGAGATCTGTCAAGCTGCTGGTCATGTTAAAATGGATTGTGGGAAAGAAGTCCATCTGTGTTGTTCCTCTTTGAGATCCCAGTAATGGAATGTAAAGACCTACAAAGACCCAGGCAAGAGACAGGTGCCAGGTGGGACAATGCTGTCTGAACTCACCCCGGTTCACTGGGACCTCAAGCAAACTCTCCTTTAGATGAACAAGGTCCACAGCTCATGCACCTAATGAATCAGGACACCTGTCCTAACTTTTCCTAATAAAAATTAGAGACAATCATATTCCAAATTGTGTGCTACTCCCCTTCCTCTATGGAAGAGGAAACCAGCCTTTCACAGCCCTCCACTCAAAACCAACAACCCTCCACCTCTGTTTCCCATTCACAAAGTACTGCAGATGGAATCTGAAGCAAATCTTCATCTACAGTAAAAACAAAGGGCAGAGAGTAGGCCAGGAACTATGGACAAGATAGAGTAGGTCTGAAGACCTGAGTTTCCGCAAAAGGGTGAACAATTCTGATCAACTCAGAAACCCAAGACCTGTGCTGGCTAAAGATCCCTGCCCCGCCCTTGTTGATTCAGAGACAATAGCTACCTGGGACTCAAAGAGCAGCTAACTCCAGGGGGAGGGATCTGAGAGGCCCTGAGGTATAGAGTCACAGTAACCTCCAGTCCCTCTCACTGAGGGGATATGTCACTGCAGACCCTCTCATAGCTAAGCCACTGAATAGATTTCTGTCTGAGACTATTTCCCCCTACTCTCTCCAAAGATCTAAGAAACTGCAGTCCAAATATCTCAGAACAGTATCATAGGACAAATTTCTGAAGAAACCACACGTGGCTCAAATTTGCCCTCTAACAGTCCCTGTGCCCCCAACAGAATCCCATAACTCAAACTACAAGTGAGGTGGCCAGTTTCCCTTCTAGAAAGACTCAGTACTTCTATTCCTTCTTTTCCCTTGTAGGATACTTTTATCCCAGGTGTGTTGATCCCCTGCCCAGGAGCCATGTTCCCCCACCACAGCCTCAGGTAGGTATGGGCATCCCAGGTGGGACAATCTAGGTGATATGCTGAGAGTGTCCCTTCCTTTTTTCTCCAGCCCCATTAGCTGTCTCCAGAGAGAGCTTCAAGTGTGAGTCTGAGGGGTAGCATGCAGTCTGGTAACTAACTCACCTTTTCCCATAGGCTTACCTCTTTCTGAAGCCATCCCTCTAGGCCCAGCACTGACAATAGTGGTCTGTTAGCCTCCTCAATAGAAAATGTCAAGGGCAGGACACAGAATGTGACCTGGCTCAACAGATGCTCAAGGGTCCAAGTAGAGCAGGGCAAAGTTTGAATGTATACAGCTGTAGAACAGCAGGACTCCAGGCATTCCACAGTGGGGGTGGGGTGGCTGGCAGCAGTGCTGGGGGGGAGGGTGTGACCAACATTCCAGGAACCGCTCTTGCAGGTAAGCAAGAACCTGGTGCTCTCTTCCAGCCAGACTTGGTAATGCCATCCATGTGCCCCTCTTTAGGCAATTTGAAATGGTTCTGCAAGTTCACAGCATGCTAGTTTTACTTGATGTCCCCCTACTCGAGTTCTTCATCAATAAGTCTACTTCTGTATCCCTCAAAGCACCCTGCTTTTCCCTATGGAGCTGGGCTCTTGACCAACTGCAACAGTGGCTTCAATTTCAGGACATACTTCAGTATTCATTTTCTGTTTGAGAAATATAGGATCTTAGGGAGGCAAGATGACCGAGTATCTGAAAACAGCATGGTGTCAGCAGATCCATTGTATTTTTGCACTTCATTCTGCAGGAAGCAGTCCAGTAGCTTGGGACATGTCCACGGCTTCTATCTCTGCAGTCTTCAGCAGGACAGCCTTATCATGCAGGCAGCCTCAGCCCATGGAAGAAGAACCATATAGCCTGAAGGATCAAGACCACAAATTCCTACCTGTTGTTTCTCAGAATATTATACTGTGTTTAAATGTTCATTTAAAATTTTTTTCAAAATAACCTTAATTTAACATTTTCATAAGCACCTCTTTTGCATCGCTTAAAAGTCATAAGATGCAATGTAGAATATGCAGTGACAAGGCTTTCTCCCACCTTTTTCTCATGGACACTCAGTTTCCTTGATCAAAGGTAAAAATTGATACTGTTGTGCCCAAAATTCCCCCAAGTGGCCCCAACAGACAGTCCGAGACACACTCTGATTTAAAAAGCATGAAGTGAGCTTTATTCAAGCCTGGGCCTGGACTCTCCTGGCATGCAAGCCGAGGACGAGCCCCAAACCTGGGGTGGGGAAAGGTTTTATGGGGTATAGAAAGCAAGAAGGGTAGGGTTGGTTACGGGTACACTCTTGATTGGTGGTTGATGATTTCATTAGTAAAGGAGGATTGGGATTGGTATAGGTGAGGGGTGGGGGAATTTCTTAACCGGGGGCCTGAGGTGGTGCAGCCTGATTGGGTAGTTGAA
>CAUYQV010035073.1:0-45262 GCA_963574575.1 Galagoides demidoff | reverse complement strand
CTCTGATTTAATTTTGGATATTTCTTTTCTACTTCTGGGTTTAGGCTTCCATCAGATGACTTGTGAGTTCACTGATATGCTCTTATTCCGTTTTTCAAATTTAGGTTTCTAAAGCGATAAGTTTTCCTCTCAGGACTGCTTATATACATTATATACATTTTATGAACAATTCTGTGAATATTTTCTCTGACTCCAGAAAGCTACATCTAACTAGCCTGTGTCATTATATCTTATGATATAATTATCCTTCATAATTTAGGCCATATTCACTATGACAAACCGGACAAAAAATTGTTCTCCTAGTATGTCAAAGCAGACACAAATGAACCTGAGCAAACATATACCAGCTGGAATTTACTTACACTCTTGATCTAATTCCAGCAGGGCAGAATCCTGCTGATTACACTCAAGCATCAACTTTATTTGACAAAAAACAGACACTTGAATTATTTGGGTTTTTAAAAAAATACTTTCTAACATTTAAGAACAGAGTGTTTTGTAAAGATTACTTATTCCATATTAATATTATAAATTACCCTATAAATAACATTTGTTGTCATTAACAAACTTATCGAATGGTAGCTATTTGGGATGGGTGGAGTGGGGATAGAGTAGGAAATTAGCAGTCAGATCTGAATTTAAGACAGAGTCTGTTGTTTATGATTTGTGTGACCTTCGCCATTTTATGTAGCAACTTTCATTCTGACTTTTTTTTTCAAAATGAAAGTTTATTGTAAGAATTAAATATAAAGTATATAAAATAATCGGCATTATACCCATTTCATATGGGTGCAATGAAAATGACACTATTTTTTTTATTACCATCATTCTTCTATTAAAAATCTCAAAAATCAACCTAAGACTTTAAAGGCATTATCAGATCTGAGAATATGCTATGCTTTTTCTTTTTTCCTTATTTGGCCAAAATCATTCACCTCTTGATTAGACATTGGTGCCTTGTTTGCTGCCTGTGCAGTTAATCTGTAGCATACATGCCAGCAATGTTACAGAGGCCTAGACAAGTTACTAACACAGCAATTTACCCATTATCAAAACCATCATGCAGAAGCAGATTTATACATAATCTATGAAACCCAAGCTATTTGAGATAATCAAACAAGAACTAACCCCAGACCCTAAATTGTCTAGGAGCTTGTAAATGTCATACTTCTATTACTGTTACTAAATAATGTGTTTAGATCAGTGACTATCAATCCTAGAATACTTTTAGAAGATGCAGAAATACATCCCCACCCTACGTTTCTGAGACCTATTTATTCAGAAGTTAGAAAATTCAGTCAAAGAGTCACCAAAGATCAAAAAACATCACTCTATTTCCTCTGATTCTGATTAGTTGTGCTACTTTTGAAACATATTTATAGTAAAAATGTATCATTTAAATAGAATTCCTTGCATAGTTTTCATTAACTTCATAATATTATTTGCACCATATAAGAGATCAAACACATCTTGTTATTATTGTTATTATTAATGGTACTGAGAAATAAAGATATGTTTCAGAGTCCAGTCGGTCCTTGCCTGAATATCACTCCTTCCACCTAATAATCATTGTCATACCTACTTTGAGCCTTACTTTGAAATGAAGATAATAATACCTACCTCACATCAAGATGAATAGTAAAGGAAATACTACATGAAAATGAACAATCAAAGGTTTATAAAATTTTCTTTCCAAGTAGAAATTGCATACCTTCTTTTTTGCCTAAGATAGTCTCAACGCAATTTTGTTCTAACAGCTAATTACTGATAACTTCTCCATTTACCCCCAACAGTTACCAGTTTGTAAGATAAATCATCCTCCTTGTCAGAGTCATGGACATCTTAGACAACTACTATTTGTCTCAACAGGCGATATCCTCACAGAATAGAACCTGCCTTTACGGTTAGAGGCAAGGACACATGAGAACCAAAGGGAGAGGCGGTGACTATTTAGATTTGACCAGCACTAAACTGATACCTAATATGGTTAATGGGATAATAAAAGCTGTGGAGTCAGAGAGTCCTAGCTGTAAATATTAGCTCTTCTTTAAATATTTAAGTATTCTTTCCCCTATCCCTTTAATACATTGTCTTATTTGTTTTCTTCACAGAATTAATTATAATTCTCCATTGTCTTTCATGTCCTTTCATTTTATTATATGTTGCCTCTCTTCCCAACATGGATAACAGGCCCCTGGCAAGGCTTGTTCATTCTAGATAATTCACAATTTGAAAAAAGAAGCAGAGTGAATGAAAATATTTACCTGCTAAATATCTATTTTTTAAAAATTCAGAAGCAATGTATATGGAATTTATGCATCACAAGAAGATGAACACACTAGAAGTTAACAGACTGGGTTGAAGGATCCTGTTTTGATGGCTGCCCTGTACAACTTTTAGGCAATCACCTGATGTCACTCTGTTTTTTTATGGAAAGATAAAAGATTAGGAATTTTGATATGTCTAAGTTCATTCTCATTTTCCATTTTCTAACATTCATAAATGGTTCTATGAATGTGAAAATTTTTACTAGAACTTATCAGCTCAGGGGCATCTGTAGTAAAAATGGTGTAACACGATTCCCACCATTTTGTGAAACCCCATATAAGCATGGCTTCACACAGGAGTGCAATACTGTGGGGAAGAGAGAAAGATTTGAGTCCTGATGACATTGGTTCATCCATGGATCAGGTTGTGTCTGATGTTGGCACTGTCCTCAATTTGTAAATGAATAATAACTACCTTTGAGCGCTCCATTTTAAGTAACATTTCTGTCACTGCCAAATGTTTCTCCTCATGCAAAGTTTTAGCAATAGTCTTCCATAGAAGCTGCTATTAGTATAGAGGTGTTGGTTGTTTTTTTTTTAAATTTATTAATGACTTAACTAATTGGATGATTGAGCTTCAGGACATGCTGTTTATTTTATGTTCTGAATGTGAATCCTAGTTAATTGCAAGTTTCCCCATATATTAGCTATTTCTATGTATATTCCTCTGGATATTTAGAAAGTAAAATATTAAATACAAGTTGTACTATCTAATGGAAATATAAGGAAACCATTGGCTGCCTTGAGTTAAGAACATTTGTGAACTCTTCTAGCAGAATTATTTTTAAAAAATGTGTTTTGCCTACATTGGCTGGTCTAGTTGTTGTTTTCCTATTTAAAATTGAGACAGAAGTTCTAGCCAGAGAAATTAGGCAAAAGAAAGAAATAAAGGGCAACCAAATTGGAGTAGAATAAGTCAAATTGTCCCTGCTTGCATACAACATGATAGTATATATGGAAAAAACTAAGACTTCAACAACAAAAATCTCTTAGAACTAATAAATTCAGTAAAGTTTCAGGATACAAAATAACATATAAAAATCAGTAGCTTATCTACACACCAATAACAAAGCAGCTGAAAAAGTAAGCAAGAAAGTAATCCCAATAACAAGAGCTACAAAATATAAATAAAACACCTAGGAGGAAATTTATTTCACCAATGAAGTGAAATATCTCTACAAAGAAAATTACAGAACACTGATGAAAGAAATGAAAGAGGATACAAATAAAAGGAAAGATATCCTATACTTATGTATCAAAAGAATTAGTATTATCTGAGAGACTATAGTCCCAAATCAGTCTACAGATTCAAGGCAATCTCTATTAAAATACTAATCATGTTCTTCACAGAAATAGACAAATAATTCCTAAAATTTGTACAGATTTGTAAAAGACCCTGCATAGTCAAATCAATATTAAACAAAAAGAGTAAAGCTGGAGTCATCACACTACCTGATTTCAAATATACTACAGCACTATTACAAAGCAACGTAGTATTGGTGTGAAAACAGAAACATATACCAAAGGAAGAGAATAAAGAACCTACAAATAGATGCAGATATTCACAGATAACTTATTTTTGATAGAGGTGCCAAGAACACACGTTGGGGAAATAAAGGTCTTGTTGAGGGTGCTGGAAAAACTGGATGTCCAGATGCCAAAGAATGAAAATAGACTCAATTCTCACCATATACAAAAATAACTCAAAATGAAATAAAAACTTAAAGGTAAGGTCCAAAACATGTAAAACCACTAGAGAAAAGCATAGAGGAAACCCTTTAGGACATTGCTCTAAAAATTACCAACAGATAAATGGGACTGTATCAAAATAAAAAAGCTACTGTACAGCAATGAAGATGAACAAGAGAATGAAGAGACAATTTTTAGAGACTAATAGAGACTAATTCATCCAAAAAGAGACTAATACCCTTTTTTGGAGGTTTCTTAAAATTAAAAATTAAAAATAGAACTACTCTATGATCCCGCAATCCCACTACTGGATCTTTATCCAAAGGAAATAAAATCAGTTCATTAAAGAGATATCTATACCCCTACATTTATTACAGCTTAATTCACGATAGCCAAGGTCTGAGAGTCAACCTAAAGTCCATCAACAGATGAATGGATAAAGGAAATATGGTATATACATGTATATACAATGGAATACCAGTCCACCGTAAAAAAAAAATAAAATCCAGTTATTCACAGCAACATGGATAAGCTTTGAGGACATTATGGTAATTGAAATAACTCAGGTGAAGAAAAGTTAGATACCATATATTCTCAGTAGTATGTGGGAGCCAGAAAGAGTGGAGTAGTGTTTATCAGCGGCTGGGAAGGGTGTGGGGAGTAACATAGGGAGAGACTAGGTAACAGATAAAAAGTTACAGCTTAAGTTCTAGTGCTCAACAGTGCTTTTGAGTGAATATGGTTAACAATAATTTCGTACACATTTTGAAAAATCTAAAAGAGAAGATTTTAAATGTTCACAACACAAAAAAGTGATAAATGCCCAGAAGGGGCGTCTAACCTGTGGCTGCTGGGCTACTCACAAATCGTTCAAGGACTGCTTTGCTTGTTGGGGGTGTTAGAAGTCATAAAAAGTAGGCACAGACCTTTTTTTATTTAATGTGTGGCCCAAGACAACTCTTATTTTTCCAGCGTGTGAATATGCTAATGAACCTGATGAGATCATTACACATTGTACATATGTATTGAAATATCACTGTATCTCATAACTATATACAATTGTTATGTGTTAAGTAAAAATAAAATAAAGTGAGAAGTTGCATAAGATGAGCTGAAAAGTTTCCTTGCATTTAAAAATTTTCAAGATTCGAAGTGGATTTGGGGCCTTTTAGCATAAAAAGCAAAATGATTATAAATTAAGATTGAGTTGCTTTGTGACAGTGAGGAAAATGATGTTTAACACTATACTTGATAACTGGCTATAGCAATCATTAGTTAGCTTTATAAATCATTATTTTAATATACATGACATATACCTATTTCTCCCCTAAAAGGCTATAGAAACTTGTGGAAGGCTGTCATTGAACGGTGAACATGAGTTACCTCAATAAGGCAATATTGAAAGTGCTTACAGGTTGGAGTAGGGATACAGTATTATGCCCATATATTATTTAACTTGTAAAGGAGAAACTTACTTTTGTAATCAATGAGTTAATATAGAAACTTTAAATTAAAATTTCATCATAGGTCACTATCTTATATCTGTCAATCTATCATATAGGCACATACAATATTTGATATGTAAGTGTGTAAATGGTCTACATTTTCTGAGTGGAAGTTTCTAGTAATACATTTTTTGTTTATAGGAAATAAGATTTTAGAAATAAAACTTGTCAAAAATATTAAAATGTTAATCTTGAAATATACTTTCCACTTTAAAACATGAAATATGACCAATTAAATGCCTAAGAATGAAAATAGAACTGCCATAATGCTCCCTAAAATGAATTTCATTATCACATGAAATATAACTGGTAAATATCTAAAGTGCTTTTCAACTAATCTAAAATTTTGGTTTAAAACAATGAAGCTACTCAAATGTATTGAATGATTCAAAATAAGTATGTAAGAGAAATATGTTTCCTACAATGAAATTTAAAAATCAGAATCTAATAAGATTGGAAAACTTGATCAGGAATACAAGGACATAATAAATAAGGGTAATTGTAAAAAATAGCAATTTTGACATTTCTTTTATTATGACTCACCTTTATTTAGGCAATAAATTCCTTAATATTCATTTAAGGGAGTATTCATTTTTATTCTTTGAAATGAGAATTGTATTGATTGGGGTAAAATGTCAACAATTTGATTTATTATTTAAAATTGAGGTTTCATGATTCTGGTGAAGTTACCCAGGAAATATGATTGGATTGTAGGTTGTTCCATGAGAAATTGTCATGTTGCCATTGTCGCCCTTAACACTCAGTTTAGCTAAAGGACATCATTTGTTTCCATTGGCCTTCATAAGTGTAAATATCACTTGTGTCCCTGTATATGCATTTGTTGATGGGTATACATACATGTTTGTATGAAAGACAAAGAGACGCACACATATGATTTGATATACATATAGTCAAATCAAGAATTAAAATGTCTCTATGACAATGACATGTTGTTTTTGAAGTCTAAAAACAAAGGAAGATAGAAAACGCAGATACACTGAAGCCCAGAGGACTCAATGCTTTAACTGTAATAGATTTATCAGTCCTCCTGTTACCACCCCCCAAGACCTCCACAGTACAACTTAGTATTTGCCATGAAAATTGATAGATGACTATACCCATCAGAATTCCAGTCCGTAAAACATTTATGAGGAAAGATCCAGAAACTACTCTGTAGCTCTCATCCCACCAATCATTTATGACAGAGGGATAAACGTGTTCATGTTAAACCTACACAGTCTGACCTTGCCTAATTGTAAACCTCCACGTAAGAGCTAGTCGGCATTCGTGACAGCTTGGCAGCTTCCGTTGATTCATATTCCTCCAGATAACTTATGAATGACATTCTTGCTGCATTTATTTCTAATTCTTATCTCCTGAATACCAACCCAATCTATTTGGCAATTATTAGAGTACTGGAGAATGTAGCCGTGTTTTCTTTTTCTTTTTCTTTTTTTCAAATTTGAATTGGAAGTTTGGATCCATACTTTAAGTTCAGTCAAGATGGAGCCAAGCCTTTGAAGATGATGATAGCTGCCTTAATTTTAAAATGTTTATTTCCTTTTCCAATAAGTGAATGTTTGAAAACACTTCCCTTTCAACTCTGTCAGCTGACTGAAACAAATTCTATTTCAGCATCTGTAATTAATATTAACATCAAAACAATACAGAGAATAAAGCAAATCACAAGGCCACAAACACACAAGAGGCAGAGCTTTGTCATTTGGGGCAGAAGATCACTGTAACCAGTGATATTGATAAATATGAAAAACACCTTTAAGAATTATAAGAAACTTTGATTATTCTGTACTTTACAACTTTAAAACATGAAAATAAGTACCTGATGTGAGATGCACCAGTGCTCTGAACCCCTGCAGGGCACCTGCTTTATTAACATCCCATGAGCCTCAGTCAAGCCCCAGGAGGTGAGGTCACTTTTGCTGTACCTGTAAGACTTCTGTAAGACACAAACCCTGAAAAACTAATCACAAATGAAAACAAATAGAAAAAAAAGAATACTTGTTGCTAAAAACTCCTGTTTACTGCAGATGGATTTTATATTTGACTGGATATGTGAATCCCAGGGCGGAAATCAGTTAACAGATGGAATTTGATAGACTCTCCAAACTTCAGGTGATCAGGCTTAAATGCTGAAACAGAAGGAATAATATAGAAACTTTCATAAATTCAAGTAATAAAACATACTAATAAATGTGTCTCTTGAAGTGTTAGACTTCAGGCAACTCACAGAATGGACTTAATTGCAAACACAGAGAAACTAGACACAGAAATAGAATGTTAGGGAAAACTTAAGTTTGTTTCTATACTCCAGTTAAAAATTGAAAGAAAATATATAAAAATATAAATGAGAACAAGTAGTGAGAGTATCAAAATCTTCACTATTTTTCTTTTTAGTATATTTCCTTTTGACTGTAAGTTTTTAGTCTTTCATAAATTAGAGGAAAGAGGTGATAAAAAAGTGATTATACCCCCCACACATGTGCTCTGGTAATTTTTTTTGGTCTCTACTGCCCTGTCCACCCTCGGGCTTCACCTCCCCCTCCCTCCCTGGCCATGTCTCCTACCCACTGCCCCCACCCACCCAGCTCTCATTCAGAGGAAAGACAGAAACGCATCACAAAGGGAAGGACAGTCTAGACTTCCATACATGTTGCCTCTCGTGGCTGTTTTATCCTTGTGCCTGTTGCTACTGTTTATCTTTCTAATTTTGAACTTCAAGGATTCAGTGATTCCTAGCTCCCTGATTTTTAAGGCAAGTTTCTAAAGGAATGTTGTTCTAATCCTTCAGCCAAATCACCTCACATTTGGAAGAGCCAGGCAGAAAGTTGAATTAATAGCAATACCTTTGGTTCAATCTGAAAAGGCCACAGAGGCTTCTGTTCCTATTTATTTCTGGGGAGCTAGGTGCCAGAAACGATCTTACTTATTTTTAGTACTCAGTTTCTTAAGGCATAATGTTTGATAATCAGGTTTAAATCCTTTAAGCTACCGAAATGGTGGCAATGAAAATTAATATGATCATTCTTTCATCTTTGTAGGCCACAACTAAGGAGAACTATTAAACAATGGGCTGGAAATGGTGTGCATAAGCAATTTACAGATTCCAGAAAAATTCCAATCTGTACTGGTTATCTGCCATTACACTTGCCAGGTTCCTAAGTGTGGGCATGGTAGTTTTTCTTATTAGGTGATTAGCATCACAAGCTGAAAGGGTAATGCATAGAGAAAGACTAAAAAGGAAGAGGAAAAATGACTTGAATATAAGGGAGAAGGATTGGGAAAACAGGGTGCTGGCAGAAGGTTATCCTCGAAGAGTCGTGTGTGGTTTGTATTATCGGGTTATGACTTTGCTTCTACTTTTGATTAAACTGTCTTTAAAACCCTTGATGTAATTTATCTATACATTTTAAATCTAAAATAATTTTAAGTGCATCTAGGTATTTTAAATAAGTAAATGCATAATGATGACTCTGGTGAACCATTTATGGCCTTTCTGCAAAATCTTTCAGTTACAAATACATGAGTACAAATGCCTAAGACTATGACAAATGAGAACTATTATTTCACATTTTAAATGGATGTCAGTTCCATTCTTGGCTGCATAATTCACTGCCAGAAATTACTAAAATTCTAGAGCTCTAATTCTAAACTACTTTTTCTCTTAAAAATCCCGGAAGATGCCTAAAGGTAGAATTACAATATCTTGAAGTCCTTCATAATCCTGATATTGAGGCTCTGCTCATTCATTCTTTTTAATTCAAAGAGATATTTATTGAGTCTGCTATGTGCAGATCATTGTATCACATAGCAGAGACGTAATGTAATGATAAATAAGACCTGAATATTCAAGGCTGGGAGGCAGAAAATAGAAAAGTAAACATCAATGAATCATGATAAGTATTATGGTGGTTTAAAACAAGGTGATTTGGTTAAAGACTACTCATAGAAGGAAGAATGAGGCGAAAGTCTAATTTAATGGTCAGAGAGGCTGAGGATATGATATTTCAAATGAGATCTGAAGGATAAGAAGTCAGCCATCAGAAGAACCGGGGCAGGACCATGTAGAAAGGCTATGAGACTTCTATTTTCCATATAGTTGAACATTCTTACCACTTAACGTCTAAAACTACTACCATCGCTAGGTCTGAATTAGTCCTGCCTCTACCTGGCCCACAAATTCTTAACATAGACAATAGGGACAACTTTTGTGAGGCTGCACAATTCTTTGGAAACAATGCAAACTTTTACAATTTTTCAGACCCTTTGAGAGTATGAGTGTGTGGGTACTTTCCTGAATGCAGACCTGGCTCTTGCCTTGTTTTCAGATGATTCAAATATGTTCAAATGATTTAGAACTCTTTCTATATCAAATTTCTCCCTTCTGTTTGAATCTCATTTTTAATTTCCCACATTCCTTGATTTCTTTGTTTTCTCTGATTCCATTAATTTTCTTCTTTGGGCTACTTAACTTGAGAGGGGTTGATTGTTTTAAAAAACATTAATTTAGAAGTCATATTTTGGCAATAAGTAGAACTCACTTCTCCACACATAGAGTATCTTATGATTTTATTTGAGGATCATAATTCTATATCTTGCCACAATATATTTTAGCTTTCTTTTATAGTTTAAAAGTATGCATACTCTCATTATGGCACATGAGTCTAGAAAAATAAAATCTTACACCAACATATCAAAATCATTTAATAAAATGAGAAATGTTAGTTAAAAAGTCATTTATCCTAAGAAACAGTGTACTGGAACTGTATTGGATTTATATTTAACATTTTACCCTTTAATATACAGAAACACTTTTGCTCTCTCAATACTAATAACTATGTATAAGGGGAATAATTTTCCTATTTTAAACTTACATAGTTGTTCACTTATTAAAGTCTCAGATTATTACTCAATGCTTTATCATGAAAAATATCTAGATGACAATGTAAAGGAAATTCTGTATTCTGAAAATATTATAACGATTAAGTATTTTCTAATCTACTTTTTTTTTTTCTTGTATTTTTTTGCCGGGGCTGGGTTTGAACCTGTCATCTCCGGCATATGGGTGCAGTGCCCTATTCCTTTGAGCTACCTGCAACGCCCTCTAATCTACTTTTTAATATTTTATCTAAAATCTAGCTAAATTTGTAATTGCTTTGAAAACATTAATTATTCTTCCAAATTTTGTAGGTTAAATGTGTTTAATCACAATTTGGTACAATGCTTATTTACTTGTGAAATATTTTTCTCCAACATAGTATTTAAATAATTTGTAGACATGCATTCCCTGTACACACCATCATTGACAATAATAAGGGTATAATTTGTGGGGATAGTAGCCTACTCTCTGCCTTTAGGAAAAAAAAAATTAATACCCTAGACAGGGGTCCTCAAACTTTTTAAACAGGGGGCCAGTTCACTGTCCCTCAGACCATGGGAGGGCTGGACTGCAGGACCTGGGATGAGTCAGCTGCTAAGAGGACAGGCAGAGGCGGCAAAAATACCCAGCAGGCTGGATAAATGTCCTAGGCAGGCTGCCTGTGGCCCGCGGGCTGTAGTTTAAGGACGCCTGCCCTAGAGTGATAAGGGAAGGAACATACCTAATTTGACCCAATCATGGCTTATGTTTCCTCTTAAAATATACTTAGAAAAACAGTTGAATGTAAATTAAATATGCACAACATATTATAAAAAGAAAATTTACATAACAACACATCTCTGAAACACACCCCACAGTGAAATCTTTATCAAAAAGAGAGAAAAAGAAATGGAACCCCATAAAACCTTCCCCAAAGTATATTCGGCCCTAAATATGTGTGTAGCCTCCTTTGTGGTTTTGATGTTCAGAATAATTTTATGTTCTTTAAGAAAAACAACCAAAACATAGAACACAGAATTATACTTTTCAGCCATCAGTAAACTTTCAATTCCATTATTTCTGATACTTAGCGAAACAGAAGTTACAACTGTGCCCACAATTTGATAAATATATTTAGAATTTTAGAACTGAGTTTAAAAAGACAGACTGACATAAGAAATATATTCAATTTATAGGGTTTCTTTTGGAATAAAAGGTTACCTATGATAGAAAATTTTAAATTTATCCAATCAGCATCAATGTTATACATTGATCCATCTTTACCTTCAGAATGGAACTCAGTAAGCTAGGGAAAAAACTAGAGTAAATAAGCACCAATTGTGTGGCCCTCTCTTTTCCTTTGCTGTCTCCTGTTTTACCCAGGACTCTGCTTGTTCCCAGCCCTACTGCTGTCCTGTTTGAATGGGTTCCTTACTGATCCTAGCACAGCTCACTGACGTTATAGATCATCGCCATCTACAGAGTAATACTGGAATGCCATTTGAACACAGTATTCCAAACCCGTCATGCCTGTCTTAGAGTAGAGCGTTTTGTGATACATCACAGTGTTTTATATATCACTCCTCATTACCTTGCTTTCCCCACTCTTTTCCTCCCTTCTTTTGAAATATATATTTTAATAAAGAGCTCAAGGTCCGGAATGAAACGTCAGGAGTTCAGATGCTAACGTCCCAATGGACCAGTTGTGTGATTTGGGCAAGTTATTTAACTTCTTTGTTCCTCAGTCTTCTTATCAGTAAAAAGTCTAAATTAATTTTGTCCACCGTGTAAGGTTTTAAGAGGATTAAGTGAGAAAATGCAGGCACTGATTACAGGTGTAGCACATAATTAGCATTCAGTGTGAGCTACTGCTTATTAATTGAGGTTTGGAAGTGATAGAGGCTCTGTAGTGGCCTGAGAGAGGCTGTTTAAGCAGTATAAGTCATACATGTTAGCTCTATATTCCTTCTGCCATTTTGTTTGAGTTTTTTAATGAATATATGTGAGATCAGGGAAGCCACGGATAAAAGGGGAGAAGGCAATACTGTTGTTCTTTCCCTCTGTGATTTACATTGGAAGGAAATGAATGGTCTGCATTTAATATTTATCCAAAGCAATCTGTATGCTTTTTCTGATCTATATCTTTTTATGCCTAATCAATACTTGGAAGCATTCAGACATTATAACGACAACCTTCTTTGGGGTTGATGTTTGTAGTTTTCAATAATCCAATCACTCCACTCTAACTCCTTTAGTTTACTGTTTCATCGAACTAAAGAGATGATTAAAACTGAATTACGTCCTTAACAATGTGGCTAAACATGCTCCATTTGTCATAATTAAATTTCTATTATATTCTCTGTGCTGGATGTGGAAATAAATATATTTCCATTTTAACAGATTACTGGAAAAAGTGTTGTATTTCAGATGAGGATTATTATTTTCTTTAATGTTTGGTTCTTGGTGATTTTGCTTTGACAATGCTTACCTAGTAAGCATACCAAGTAGTCATAATAATGGGTTAAATGAGTCTGTCAAGGTTGGCCTTTCTCTTAGTCAGCCAAGGAGCAATTTTTGGAAACCTGCTTAATCCAGGCCTTCCCCATCTCGTTTCATGCAGTTCCGTGCTGCCCCCCTCTAGCAGTGTATATTTATATATTTATGCTTATTCATTGTTTTAACTTTATGTAAAACTGTTTCACAGTAGCTTATCATTTTTATAATAGTCAGTATAATGAAGTCAAAGATGAATTTTATGTTTTTATTGCAACCCATTCCATTCTTTTACCCTCTTATACTGAATCTAGAATCTACTCCAGGATTCTTTTCTTTTCTTCTTTGGTAAAGCTCCATATTCCTGATTCAGTTACTTGGATCTTCATTTATGCTTTCAGGATTCATCAGCCAATAAACACAGCTGGGTAATGATAATTTTAATCTTGACAAGCTTCTTGGGGAGCATATTAAAATCTGGTAAATTCCAGATTTTTAGAGTAATCCTAGGGAGGTAAGATCACTAATAATGTCTATTATTTAGCCTGTTATTTTGGAAGTGTTGTTGATGTTCTGTACCGTCTGAATTATTATATACGTATAATGTTGTACATAAAAATAAATGGGAAACTGCAGAAGCTTATAATTATCCATCATTACACACATATCGATGAATGCAATTTCCATTCTCTACATTACTGTTATGTTTTCTGTGTGTTAAGCTTCACAAAATAATGAGATATTTCTTACATGAATTACAACAAGGGATATAATTATTTAGTTTTCCCATCTACATATCTCAAAGTCACTGATCTATCTGGAAACAAAAAAAAAATGTGTCACATAGAATGTCAACTGTAGATTAACCACTATGCTACATCTAGATGTTACTGCATTTATGAAATTGGAGTCTTTGGGGGAAAAAAACATTTGTAATGTTTAATTCCTTTATATTTCAACATTGCTCATTGAAGCCCTTATCAGCAAATGCAGGTAAGAGATGATCATATAATATTTGCTCTTTTTGTTGCAAATAGAATAGTCACAGGGCACTCTTCTTCAAATTCTTCACTTGGCCCATGGTTATCCAGACTCTATGTAACAATGAAATACATGCACTGTCTGCAGTTAATATCCAACAGTCCATATGTTTAATATGTACACAAATGGCATCATTTAGATCTCAGTCAATTTTCCCCCCAACATCTAGTATTAGAACTAACCCATAGCTATTGAATAAATGTGGAATGTTGAATTTCATTCAACACATTTATGGTGCAATATAGCTACACAGATATACACAAAGAAAAATACATGGAACTTTTATGTTAGAATTGTGTAATGTATATTGTACCTGTTTTTCATGTATGAAACTCTTATTCAAACCTTTGTGTAGTCTTACCATGTTTATGTTGAGAATTCTTACTGAACTAATGAGAACGTTTGGATATCTGATTAGCAGTGAGGAACTCGTATAATTGTGCTAGAGTTTAATTGTGATCTTTTGAATAAAACATAATAACTCAAATGTTTTGGGTATTACTTACCCATCCTGGAAATAATCAGAACCTATTTTATAACACAACACTGCCATGGTACACTATAGCTAGCAAGAATGAGTTGCTAGTGTCTATTCCTAATGCCGTGTACACTGATCTCACATTATTAGCCTCAAAATAGCAACTTTTAGAATATTTCCACAAAGAAATGGGCCAATGCTACAAATCAAGGCTTCCCAGGCCCCACCCCCAACAAGGCAAATGTCAAATCCTTACCAGTTCACCATCAGAAATACTGATCAATTCAAAGACGGTCATTTTTCTTTTTTAATGCTTTTAAAAAACAAACACTTTCATTTGCCATATTTTATATAATAAACAGTGTCATACATTTGGTTTTTTCTGTGAGAATTTTTTATTGTGAACATTCTTTTAGTAAATATAGATATGAAAAGCCTAAAAAATAACCATAAGAAAATTTTAAAAGAAAAGATCACATGAAAGTATGACAGCTATAGAGAAACAGAGAACTGAAGACATTTTTAGCTGTGGGACTCCTGTAGAGTAATATGTTGAGAAGTGGAGAGTGATGGATGGAAGCACTCATAAACTTATGCCTCTAAGTTTCTTTGAAAAGGCCTTTAGGACCTCATATATTCTTATCAGGTTCACTCTAAGAAATGGTTAAAATACATATTTGAAATCTCCTCCTCCATTAAATCAAAATGGCAGATTAATTCAAAGACACTTACCTTTTAGTTTATTTTTTCCTATCTTTTATGATATATTCACATGTATTTAAGCTGAAAAACAGACATATATACTTATGTATCCTTGCACTCAATTTAAATATTTGCCAGAGTTTTTCTTTTATAATTTCCATGTTGATAATTAGTAATATCTGTGCTTAGTAATAAGAATCCCTTCAGATTGGAATCTAATAAGGAAGACTTGAATCTACTGAATATTTCTTTGAAATGGTTACTCTACATAAATATTTCCCGAGACATAGATGTACTTTCAGCAGTGACAAGGAGGTAATGATGGGTAGAATTTATATAGTTCACATTTAACAAATTATTACTTTTTCATTTTCTTTTAGGGATAAGTGAACTTTGTATTATGACTATGTCATATAGCAGATCCTTGACTTCAGTGTTTACTAAATTTACATAAAGAAACGTTAAGTCTCTACTCCTTAGCAAATCAAGGATCAAAACCAAATCAGAGAAAGAATTTATGAGACAAAAATTTATTTAAGAGTGATAATTTTAGAAAGACAAACAAGTTAGCTGTGGGATTTGTTTCTCTCTTCCTCTAAAATCTACAATTAGATTCTTTTCTCCAGTGTTATTTTACCCCAATTTTTACATATTTATCATTGATACATACTTTCATATTTACTTAAATATACCCTTATATTCACCAGTATTTTTGCTTATCATTCATTCTTGAATTTTAGGCATACAATTTAGAAAGATTCATTTTTATTTAAATGTATTTTAGTGAGAAATGGTTGGTAATGACCTCTATTATTTCATTTTTGTTTTTAAAAGATATTTTTGCTAGGTATAGAATTTTAGGTTGAAAATTATCTTCTATTACCACATGAAATATATTATCCTATTGCCATCTGCTTTCCTTTTTGCTGAAAAAAAATAGCTATCTCTTTAAATGATAGCCTTTTGAGTTTACCTGTCTTTTCCATTTTGTTACTTTTAATATCTCTTTGGTTTTGGTGTTCAACTTTATTATTAAATGCTAGCGGTATATTTTTGTTTATTTTTCATGCTAGGAAATTGTGGGCTTTCTGGATAGAAGTACCATCTTTCAACGTTTCTAGAAACTTTTTTGTATTGTATATTTGATAATTATTTCTATTCTCTCTACTATCTCTTGGTTTGCTATTTCTGATATCAACAATCTTTTAATTCTGTTTGCTGTCATCATGCTACTTTGCTTCTTTACTTTGTAATTTTTCACCACAAGCTCATGTTTCTAGGATATGTTTTTCAGAGGAAATCATTTGCAGTCCTTTAGAAGTTGGACTTTGTTTACTCAAAACTTGCCCTTAATCTCGTAGTTACAGTGGAACCCACTAAACAGGGGTCTACTTTGAATTCATGTCATGTGTTTTGTTCTTCTGCAGGTAACATCAAAATTGGAACAAACTGAGAATTACTTGAATTCCAGTTTATGATTATTAAAAGTTCATAAAGTTTCTTTTTTCGTTTTAAGGTTTTTTTTTAATCTTTCTATTTAATGGTACAGTCAAGACAGATGAATTTTCTTCTTATAACTGCCTATGTTTACTTTTCTTTTAACTTTTACTGCCTTGCTGTCCCTTAGAGTTTAAGTTTTACCTGGAGTCTTCTAGCAGAGTCCCTGCAAGGAATGAAATGTGGGCTTTATCTCCTTGATACTTTGCTTTGTCAAACCAGAAGCTCAAGTGTATCAAGATTTGGGAATTCCAAAAGAGGAAAAGCTGACTTTGGCGTTACTAACCTTCTAGAATTTCTGCTTTTGCTTTTTCCCTTTGTAACTTCTTTGTCTTGGCAGCTCAGTGATATATTTGAAAGATCTGTATGTATGACGTGTGCATCTAATACACTCTATACATATGCATATATTTAAAACTTTTTTCTATCTTGCTTTTTAAATTGTTTCTGCTAGGAGAATCAATCACATTACAGAAACAAAGCTTGGGGAAACATTTTCATAATGCGAATGTTTGGGCCCGGTGCCATGTCTACTGAATCAGAACATCCATATCTAGGATAAGGATTTACATATGTGTTTTGGTAGCAAATTCTGAAATTAATGCTGATGTATACTCTTGATTAGGAACGACTTCTGAAAGATGTACTTGAGCTGTCTGAATACAGATCCAAAAGCAATTATATGTACAAAAATCACTTAGCATTGTTTTCAGAACAATGTGAATAAGCAAATGGGGAATTCCTCTCATACCCTTTATGCTTGCAAGGACTCTGGTTTTAGACAAGAGGGTTACCAGAGGACTCATGGAAACAGTGATGACTCTCCCACACAGAGGGAGAGCAGGACCCTAATATCCTCTTGGCTCCCCAGACCATTCTGATCTGCTATTACACAGGTGTTATTCATCCGACAGCTGATTTCACTACCAGTGGCTTACAAAACTCTAGCATTTCAGATTTCTGACTGATTTATTATGTTGGGAAAATATGCAAGGTGGAGAATTGCTTTAATCATCAGATACTCTGCTGATAATCTTTGAAATAATTTTACCGTTTTTAAATAAATGGAATTGCTGAAGAGATGTGCATCTCAGCACTACTTAAAATACATGACACACATAAAACTCCAGCCTGGCAAGTTATTGTTTGCCGTGTGGCTGTTGTTCTGTTTTGTTTTTATTGTTTTGCTTTTAATCTGATAAAGAAAGAATGCAGTGTTCCGGAATTCTGGAGAAGAGACAGTTATTGCCAGTGGCAGTGTAGAAGTAAAGATAATTTCAGACAACAGCAGGCCTTCCTGCACATTCTTTTCCATTTCATTAATAACATGGTCTATAAAGAGACATGCTTTGCGAAGCTGAAAGTGGAGATCGGAATTCCTCAGAAAGAGCCGACATCTGTGCAGATGACTCACATTTTTTCGATGCACAATTCCCCTTTTTCAGTGGCTTCTTATTGAGATGCTAATGGAAGACAAGGCAATAATTAGCAACCTCATCCATTAGCTACCCTGCTTTTTAATCACAACTTGCACCACGGTGTGTGTGTGTGTGTGTGTGTGTGTGTCTTTTATCCCCCCACTGAAAAGTGTCAATGTTCTGGATAACTTTAAACTGTATTCAGAAGGTTAGCACTGACCTGCTTCTTAAAGGGCTCCATTAGATGTCAGATGTATGCAAGGAAGAGCTGTTCTATGTTCTTCCCCACTGTATGTGTAAGGCTTAGAATGATCCATCTGATGAGTGTTTTGTTTTGTTTTTGACTAATGGAGTCAATGTAATCCAACATTTTTATTTCCAGAATTTTACCACTTCTTCCTGCCTCTACTGTTACCACCTTGATTTAAATGCAAGGGGAAGGGGCGGCTACCTGGTCATCACATTCTCCCTGTTTCTACCACAGCAGCAGAGTGAAGCTGTTAAAACCCAAGTCAGTTCATATTACTCCTCTCTTCAGACCCTTCAAGAGTAGCCCATTTCACAAAAAATAAAAGCGAAGGCAGCCTGCATATCTCTACGGTCCCAGACCCCAGTGGCTCCTAGATCTTATTTCTCATGCTACTGAGCCCTTTCTTTAAATGGCCCAGAGCCAAGGGACCTCCAGGCTGCTTCTGAAACCTGCCCGGCACTTTCCTGCCTCAGGGGCTTGACACCGATTTTTCCTGGAATACTCTTCTCCCACATTCCTGGCCCTCTAATGTTCTTTATGTCTTTGCTTAAATGTTACCTTATCAATGAGGCCTTCTATGAGAAGCACATTTAAAAATGAATTCTCGGCTCAGCGCCTGTGGCTCAATCGGCTAAGGCTCCAGCCACGTACACCTAAGGTGGCGGGTTTGAATCCCCAGCCCGGACCGCCAAACAACAATGATGGCTGCAACCAAAAAATGGCCGGGCATTGTGGCGGGCGCCTGTGGTCCCAGCTACTTGGGAGGCAGGGGCAGGAGACTCGCTTGAGCCCAGGAGTTGGAGGTTGCTATGAGCTGTGATGCCATGGCACTCTACCCAGGGGGACAGCTTGAGGCTCTGTCTCAAAAAAAAAAAAAGAATTCTCTGTCCCATCCCAGAACCCCATAGCAATTGTCACCAAAGGACCTATTTTATACCCTTACCTGTTTTAATACGTCTCTCTTTACTAAAGTGCCTGTGCATAGGTATTTTTATCTTTTGTGCTTCCTTCTATGTCAACATTGACAGTTACATTGATGGGGTGCTCAATTACTGCCTGTGATAAATATGAACTGAAGGGATGAATGTAGGAAGAAGTAGGTTTGGGTAAATGGAGTGATTATCCAAAGACCATGCTGATTCCAATGTTAAAACCTCACAAATATCTTGGGAGGTGTGAAGCAAGCAGAAGATTCAGCTTAGCTTTCTTGAAATGGGAGTTTCTTCGCTGGCAGGTATTTTAAGTTGGGAGGATAATGAGGGTAGGTACAATGGAAAGATGAAATAATCTCTTTTTTCAATACCTTGTCTGATAAAAAGAGATGCATGTTTATAATTGTAAGCACCTTAGCCCTGGAGAGGGAAGATGCATAAGTTCTTGAGGACTTTGAGTCAGCCTAACCTTGACTGTAACTCTGAGAGTGTGCAAGGGTAATTTTTCCCAGACTTTGACTTCCTCAGCCCAGAGTTCTGTTCTGTGTGGAGGACCATGTCAGAAGAGCTATGTGAATATCAAACAGCATATTCTGTACCATGTCTTACAGCATTTCTTTCATGAAAGAATGTTTTACTCATATAAGATATTTGAATAACTAATAACAAAGGATATCATTTAAATGTAGATATGTAGATCTTTAAATGCAGTAGAATTGACTTTATGGAAAAGCTTGCTAGGTTGAGCTTATTTTTCTCATTTCCATAGTCTAAAAAGTACTAATCATTCAGAAACCTCTTCTTACACATTTGAACTTGTAGAAGCACAGTCGTTCCTCACAGCAAAGGTAATATTATTATTTCTACTGCACTTTTCTATGACTTGGAAAGACCTTAACCTACCTCTATCAAGCCAAATGAGAATCTTGCTCTAAGCAATCACCAACCGCAAGGGAAAAATGTAAAAAGAAAGGGCCAGGGAAATTGATTCCACAAGGACACTCATAACATCCTAACTTTAATTGGTTCTGTCCATTCACAGGGAGAAATATGGGACAGACAGCTAAGTATGGTAGGTGTCCAGGAATGAACACGTGGTTCCAGGATTGTCATAGACACAGAGGAGTTGGTCACAGTTTGCTGGCATTTATCATCCCAAATAAATTAAAATTCATTACCCAAACTTACAAAATACTACCAGGTGCAAAAACTTCCCAAAGTGTCCTGCCACATGACAATTAATGTATTTACTTGTGTGTTTGTTGTTCAGTTGCTTATTCTTACTCTGATCCAAGATAATTCAAAATATTATGAAATACACAAAAGAAAGCAAGAAAATTAAGTTAAAAATCATTTAATCAAATGGTATAAATAAAGGATAGAGAAAATAAGGCCAGAAAGTAGGATCATTTTGCATTTAATCTTCAACTAAGCATATTATTCTTTAACCAATTTGAAATTAGTAAAGATCAAATATTTATTTATATGAGGCATAATTCGCAACTATCAAGTTTAAATACATTAACACATAGAATATGTATTTTATAGGCTATTAAAATGTATATGAAAAATGCAAAAATATGTATATATTTCTGGATATGTATATGTGTGTATCTTCCTAATAACCAGTTGCATGCAAATTTGGTGAAATTTAGCAACATTTACCAATAGCTATAAGGCAGTAATTCTCAATAACTGGGAGTTTTGTTTCTTGCCCCATACCCAAGTGACTTATGTCAAGGTCTGGAGATATCTTTGCTTGTAAAAACATGACTAGGATCCAGGGTAAACCCAGGGATGTAAATAATCCTGCAGTGGACAGAGTGCTTCCTTGCAAATCATCCAGTCTGACATATCAATAGTGCCAAGTTGAGAAGCACAGCTATAGAGTGGTTCTTTATCACACACAGTATATCAATTGATTGAATTCTTCTTGAGTTTCAAATGGAGAATTTGCTTCCTATGGAATAATTTTTCTGTATTAAGACCAATTTTGTACAACACATTGACAATTATAGGAGTTGCTATGCTATTTCTAAAAGCAAATATTCAAAAACTTCGAGTAGTAAGAAAAGGAAAAATGTTATTCTTTTTTTTTTTTAGAGACTCTCTGTCATTTTTTAAATTGAATCATAGCTGTGTACAATAATGCATTTATGGGGTACAATGTGCTGGTTTTATATACAATTTGAAATACTTAAAACTGGTTAACTAGCCTTCACTGCACTTTCCTAATTATTATGTTAAGACATTTAACTCTACACTTAGATTTGACATGTACCCTTGTAAAATGCCCCATAGGTATGTAACTCTTATCACAATCTTAACTCGGGGGTCAGAAAAACTCCTTGGGAAGACTAGAAAAGGGCCAACTGTAGTGTTAACACTCTAGAGTTAGCAGATACTCGATAAACTGAGAGGATGAATTAACTTCATTCAAATGATTGCCTGTGCTCTTCTAAACACAAATATTTTTATGGAAATGATAGCATTTTAGTATTAAGGTACAGGAGACAATGGTTTAATTACAATATACATCTAATAATCCTAATCAGACGTAGGGAACAGAGTCGTGAACCCTTTGGGATCTCATCCATCCCTATTACTTACCGAGGGAGCCAGGTGATTAGCCAGGTGCGGTTAACCCATGTGGTAGTATACTTTCACTATGCCTTAGTAACTGTTTAAGTTTTCTTGCAAAGGAATGAGGGTTAAGGGTGTAAAATGGTCCCATTATAAGAATTCATTTACATAAAGTTCAATTCTCTCCTCTGATACAGATGTTGTAGCCTAATTCCATTTGTGGCATATTTTGGAGATTTATGTTTAAAGCCATGTTAAGAAAAAAATACTAAGCAAAACAAATACATGTGTGCACACGTATGTGGGTATGTGAATACATATGTGTTACATATATGGATATCAATTTATAAACATTCACATCGGCAATGGCTCAAATAATTCAGAAGAAAATAATTATAACAAAAATATCGCCTCGTTTATTAGCATTCATGGATAGGATAAAACACTAAATAGAAACTTTAAAGCACCCCAAAAGAGAGCATCCCGATATGGGCAGAGATCAGTGGCAACATTCTCTGTTTTTGTAGCTTTTGATTTACAGCTTCGAATCGTCTTTGAAAGATATAATAGAACATCTTTAATTAAATTCCCCAAACTCACATTCGTGGATAAATAACAATCCATCAGCTATTTTCCTCTCTAACAGTACCCCAGAGAACTTGACAGTCTTAATCACTTCAGCCATTTATACCTTCATTTGGGCTTGCTTTCAGTCAAGCCATTTAAAGGGGTTTATCTAAATTACAGTATCTGTTTTCTTATCACACGTTCAGAGCTGTTACACAGAAACTAATTTCAGGTGCAAAATAGAATATCTCAGAGGCCTGGATATCAGTAGTACAGACGCATTAGGATGAAAAGTTACCTGTCACTTACAGGTATTTGTCTCTGTAATGAGCTGAGGTGAATGAAACTGTGGTTATAATAAAATTAGGGGAACACCGGCAGCATGACAGAATTCTAAATCCGAGAGATCCTACAGATTCCTGTCTAAAAGCCCTGGAAGTGAGCATATTCCTGATACAATATGTTCACATATTTTCCACAATTTATTTTGGGCAATAGGTAAAGAGAATCCCAAGCAAAGGGAAACACCCCTTGGTATGGCTAAAACACCATGGACACGTAGGAGACAGTTTCAGCAGGAGCAATTTTATTCACTTAGAGTAATGTTCTTTAACAGGCCATCAGTCTACAAAGGTTGAGTGCTAGTCTGGCAGCCTAATAGCTCTTTACAAATGGAAATATTTTTTAGCATAGATATTCAAAAATGGCAATAATACCAAATTTTGGTGGACTTTTTTTTTTTTTTTTTTACCTATTTTAACTTTAAATTGTTTCGAGGTAGCCTGATTGCTTCAGATTTTAGTGTAAAATGTTAGATTGATACCATCTCAAATATGTTACTATGGAAAGAGCAGCTTGGTTGTTCCTGAAAGAAGCCGTCTCATTTATAAAAAGTGGGGAGCGGATCCTTCGCTCGGTTGCCGGCTTCTCTCTGCAGCATCACCTCCTGCCTTCCAAAGCCTCTGCCCTCTTTGCCCTAGATATACTCAAATACTTCCCACTCCCTCAATACAGAGCCTTAGCTTTCCTTTAAAGCATTCAGCCATTCTCTCCCTTTTGTCTAGAACTGTATTTCTGCCTTTGTTACCTGCCTTCTTCCTATTCATCTTTCAATGTAAGCCTCCTTTTCTCTAAGCAGCCTTTATTCCCCCCTGGGCCTCACCCTTTTAGAAACTGGTGTGATGCACACAATAATGTGTCTCCATAGCACTTCGAGGACAGGCCTGTTGCCAAGCTCCTTGGAGAAAGTAGACAGTAGGCAACCTGAAGAGGGTGTTATTTCTTGTGAGAACATTTGAATAATTGGTGCATTCTTTCCTAAAAGATGATTGTATTTGTTGGGTGGTAGGTCCTCTTTCCTTCCTTCTTCCGTTTCAGATTTTCGTTGATATTAAAAAGCTAATGTGCTTATGGGTCTCATTTATCTTTAATCACTTTGTTTCCTACTCTGGAGCCAAATTTTTTTTTAAATTAAATCATATACACATTGATCATGAATACATTTATGCATATGTAGGGTACAATGTGTTGATTTTTTAATTCAATTTGATGTGCTTCCATCAAACTAACTAATATAGCTTTTGCCTCATTTACTTGATTATTGTGTTAAGACATTTATGTTCCACACTTGACAGATTTGACTTGTACCCTTGCAATCTGCTCCATAGGTGTGGTCCTGCCATTTACCCTCCCTCTGTCAAACCTCTCCCCTCCCCTTCCCTCCCTTCCCACTCCATTTCTCTCCTTCATCTGGGAGCCAAATATATTTTAATGTTAATTTATTTTTTTCATGAGTTTTCTTTAGAAGAAAGGAGAGAGATGTGATTCATGACATGATGATGATATATTTCAAAGACATACTCTTTGACACTGCATTTTCATATGACTATTAACTTAGTTTCTTATCTAATTAACACAGGAGGCTAATAACCATGGAACTGAGTTTACATGCATTCCTATGGAATTCCTCTTTCATATGTGATACACGGAAAAGTTTATATAGAATTTCCTTTATACGTGTTTGATACATTTATGAGATCTGACAATGAAGTTTGCAAACTCATCCTAGAAAAAGTACTACATACCTCATTGTTGAATATCATTATGTAAGGCCACCTTCAAAGTGCTGCTTTGGGAAGCTATTCACCAACGCCAGTGCCTAGGTTATCCTTCAAAGCAATTTTGGAACACTTTTTCTAGAGTGACCCTCAGAGCTGCTGTCATACAAGGCTGACAGGTTCACAAACCTACTACCATGAGATTACTTTGGCAACACAGTACCAACAGCACAGTGGGATTTAACACTTTGGTAAATCAGCCTCTCACAGCTCTGTTCAGGTCAACATGTGGCAGTGCCTTCCTGAGTGGCCTTCATTATGGTTGCATATTTTTGTGTGCCATAAGATGACCTTTCTTGTAGGAATTTTCTTTTCTTTTTTTATTGTTGGGTATTCATTGAGGGTACAAGATGTGTCTCACACTGCGACCTCCATCCCCTCCCTCCTTCCCTCTCTCTACTCTTTCTTCCCCCCACCCTCTTTCCTTCCTCTTTCTCTCTCTGCTCTTCTTGTGGAAATTTTTTTTAAAAGAGTAAATGTTAAATATCTGCTAAATGAGAAGTTAATTAATATCGGAGATGAAATGCGACTAAATTTTGAAAGCACAGTTCTTACTCTCAAATACTTCCAAAAGTCAGATAGATAAAGAAATGAGGTGGGTAAGAAACTTAGACTCTGAGAATTGGGGAAAACTATGACATTGTACTGTCCACAGGTGTTATCCACTTCTCAGATCTGGCCCATCTTTCCTGGACAAGAATGTTGGACCTGTATCGTCACATCCTCTGATTTTTAAGAAATGTCCAATATAATTTTTATGTGAAATTTATAATTTTAAAAAATAAATATGCAAGGAAAAAATTTTAAAGCTAGTCACTACCCACTACCCATAACTCCCTAATCTAACAAGTTGTCACACATTATAAGTATTGAAAATGGAAAATTTATCTTAAACTTTAATTATTTAATTATAGTCTTAACTTATCACAGTTAATTCAAAGGTAATCATGATATGAATTTTTTTTTATTTAGATGTCCCCTTGCTGGAAAATAATTATAAAAGACACTTGAAAAAATAAAAAGCATTCATTGACCAACAATTAAGTATAATGAAAAAACTCCTGGGTGGCACCTGTGGCTCAAAGGAGTGGGGTTCCAGCCCCATGTGCTGTGGAGGTGGCAGGTTCAAACCCAGCCCCAGACAAAAACTGCAAAAACTACAAAAAAAAAAAAATCCTTAACATTTAAAATCTAAAAAAAAAAAGTTAAAAGATATCAATTTCTGTAGACTTAATTATAAGTTTACAGTACCTTATGACTTAAACTAAGTATCCTTAGATATTCTTTAACACTCTGTTTCTTTCAAAGACAAAAAGTTCTATGAGGAAATAAATTATTTTCAAAGTCTAATGAGCACAGAGGCTACTTTAAATCAGAACTATCTAATAAGAACATATAATTGACCTCTGGGTTATAACAACTAATGTTACTGAAGGGAAAGTCAATTGAATAACCGAAATAAAGTGTTATGATCAGTATGATATGAAAGATGATTAAAATATAATTTAATGACACATTGTAATTGTACATACTTATGAAGTATGATCTGATGTTTGTGTGTCTCTGTGTGTGTGTATGTACACACAAATATATGTATTTGTTTGTTTTATGGGCTCTCTGTTCTGGTCCCTGATCTATGTATCTGTTTTTATGCCTATACCACACAGTTTTGGTTACTATAGCTTTGTAGTATATTTAAAGTCAGATGGTGTGATGCTGACAGCTTTGTTATTTTTAATCAGGATTTTGTGGGCAATTTGGGGTCTTTTGTAGTGCCATATGGATTTTAGAATTATTTTAAATATTTCTCTGAAGAACGTAATTGGTGTTTTTATATGGATTGCATTAAAATCGTAGATCACCTTCAGTAGCTTGGCTATTTTAACAATAGTAATTCTACTAATTCATGGACATGGATTATCTTCCATTTATTTGTCCTCTCTTCAATTTCTTTCATCAGTGGCTTATAGTTTTCACTGTAGAGCTTTTTTACATCCTTGGTTAAGTTTATTTAAGAGACTACTTTAAAAGCCAGAACCCTACGTTTAAGGATATTTGTTTATTCACAGAGGTCTAGGCAGTATTTATATAAACATTAATTTGGAATATTTAATTCTAGTTTTTGTTGTCTCAGTTTTTACTAGAGAATCCATATTACAATATTTAAAGCCCTTTGTTGACCACATTCTGGAAAGCATAGTTTGAGTATAACAGAAATACTAACTGCAAAAACACCTGATAAAGCGATATTTAGGGATTTTTGCTATAAGACTGGCCTTTGATTAGCCAAATTAATTCTAGTGATTTCTCTTTGTTTAACTGACCCATGTCAAAAAGGAAAGCAAACTACTTTTTTTGAACTTATTAGAAATAAGCCCAGAAGCCTTACCAAAAAGATTTTGGGACTATCACAGTTTGGCCTCCATCCGATTCAACTTTATTTGACACTAAAATTTAATGAAAATTGCCTTATTTTGTGACTTAATGTTGTAACCACAAATTCTGTTCTTTTGACACTCGTAAGTATTTAATAATAATAATATTCCAGAAATTTATCTGTTAATTTGAATATTTTGTGAGGTATCCTAACTTTTGCATCCTTGTGATGTTGTGACTTATTTTATTTTTTCCTATGGATTAGGAAAAAAATTCAAATCAAAACTACATATAAAAAAAATATTAACTACTTTTTATTCCATTATTTTTTAAGTGAAAACAGGCAAAACTTGCAATTTATTTACAAATGATCCTTGTTTTTTCTTTGAATGAGTAACCCAGGTGTATAAGCCTCCTTTATAAAACAACCTTAATCTTAAGCAGTTTCCTGAAAAGTTGTTTTGCAGTACTCCTTATGAATCTTCCACACAACTCTGATCCACTGCATGTGTGTCAGCTGAAAGAAAGAAAACTGATTTCCTTCTGGTCCAGGCTCAACATTCAATAAGCGTTAGCTGTTCCTAATAGCGTGCAAACTTTTCTTAACCATACAGAGACATCTTACACCCTTCAAAATGCATGTCAGTAGGAGGCCTGGCCATAGAAGACCTTTTCTAGGGACACAGCGTGTATTTTTCTTTGAAAGTTCTCCTTTTCTTTGTTCATTTTCTCCCCATCCTTAGATGTCCTAATCTTCCTTGTCCTGTCTTTTCTGTGCCCTCCACAACTCACACACACGCACTCACAGAGACATGCTTGTACTCATACATATGTATTATCCCCTCTGATTCCACCCCAGTGACTATTGGTGGCCTACAAATCTGAAAGATGCCCTTAGTGGCTATTTTAATGCAAAGCACTGTCTGCAACTTTGGGAATTATAGAGATTTCCTGATCCTGCTAAAACTCCACTTTCTCTCTTTAATGTTGACTGTAATCCTTTCTTTGTTATGCCACAGGAAATATAAGAAATCAAATTAAATTGATTCTTTGAAACATTTGAAGGCTTATACTTTTCTTAGGCATTAAAGTGGCTTCATCATTCGTTAAAGGATACTTTAGAAATTCCATATGTTTTACTTAGCATTGTGAAATTCTGAACATGATAGCTAATTTCTATTTGAACAAAGCATTTCCCCCTTAGGTAAAGGCATGGGTCTGCACTGTTGGGTTTATTTTTCAGTGAGATTCGAAAGAACAAAAGATCCTCAGAGAGAGCTACAAAGTAAGTAAAAAAGCTCTTCAGTAAATCACAAAATTATGCTATTTCTGGTTGGATCAATATTGCCCTTTTTTTAAACTGAGATATTGGGCTCCAAATAATAATATATTCACCCAAGTGTCTAAAGAATCATTTTTAAAATCATCATAGATTTTTCTTTTGGTTCCTTTGGCTTGCCATGTTCACTAGGCAAGTGAGCTATACTTTACAGGAAAAGTGGCCCAATACTTGGCTAAAGGAGACTGTATAGAGTCAGACATGCCCAAGAAACAGTAGTCAATGTCTGTCTCTGAAAGCCTCCTTCCTTTTAATGTTAGATTGCTGGATTTTTCAACCCCATTCACCCTCTATTTGATTTAGAATTAATTCCATAAACACTGTTTCATGACTGAAGTATCTCAGACAATACATAATGGATTAAAGTATGTATTTAATACTCAGTCTCTCTCAGTCTTTCTGTTTTATCAGTCTACATTTTTTCTTTGCTTTACCATTATGTAAAAATCAACTCAACCCCCCCTCTTTTATGTGTTTCTGTATGCGATTAAGAGATTCTAATTTTACTATATGCTCAAGATAATGATTTTCCTAACCATATGTAATGGAATCTGTATTGAGATATATTATTGGAAGCTCTCTTTGCAAAAAAGAAAAAAAAATTGCATTATGTTGTTGGCGAATGTAATTTCAAATACAAAATTGAATAATGTAAGTTCACACCACAGTTTACCGCTTCGTCTGCTAGTGTCCACATACCTGTTTTTATATGGTGCCTGTTTGTGAATGCTCTAATCTGCTGTGTGTGTATTCACACTATATTATCTATAATATTACATGCATAATATATAGCATACGTGATAGATGAATTATAATATATTAATATTACATATACACATATAAAATTGCTGCATTACACACTACCTACAAGACTTGATGGGTTCTTTGGTCATCATTCTGAAGGTCATGGTTCGGGCCAAGCTCAGCACATGCAGCTTATCTCTTCTCCAGAAGATGCGAGCTGCTTTGGTTCTTCTGGGATCCAAAATAACATCAATGAAGTGGATATACTGGCTATTCCCTGGGGTTCCTTGGTTTTCACAGGGCCTCTTACTCTCTCCCTGTGGTCCATCAGTAGACATCTAGCCTAAACCTCTATATTTGGTATCTTACTTCCAAAAATGAATACAGTACAATGCCTGTAAATCTCAAACTCAGAATGGTTATAACAACACTTCTGCTGTACTCTGCTGGTCAAATCAAGTTGCAGATACAGCCCAGATTCAAGCAGAAGGAAAAAATAATCTACGCCTTGAAGGGCGGAGCAACATAGTCTATAGCAGTGCTTCTCAACCTTTTTTATCTCACAGCACCCTTGAACCTACAGTTAACCTTCCACAGCACACTTAAATTATGTTCATAAAGAAAAAGAGTTAAAAAAAAAAGAATGTACTTACTGTGCATTAAACTTATTTCAAAAGTAATTTAATTAATCTTAAAAAATGTTCATGGCTCACCTAAAATCCTCTCAGGATACCCCAGTGTGTCACAGCCCACCAGTTGTAAATCACTGGTATCTAAGATGAAGAAACTGTTGGTCGCCTTCTTTGTAGCCAGTCCAACACAACATATGTCTATATATTTTTACTTTTTATTAGTGACGTTGCTATAATTTATTATTTGATTCTAATATTTGTCAGTAGATTTTCTAGACTAGATATACAGTTGTGTCTCTTTATATGCTATGAAAAGAGCCCTCTCACTTGCATTTTTGATTAATTGATTAATTCATTATGATTTATCCATTTTGATTTTAATTAATCCTCAGCCTTTCATTATTCTTCCCACTACATTACTGGCACTCAGCAAGAGTCTTCTGATTCTCTTGTCTTTGTGATTAGTAGTTCCTCTACATTCTCAAAAGCCTGACACAATGCACGAGGGGCAACATTCTCTTCTACTGACGTCCCATCCTAGTTCACCACAGTGAACAGCTCTGTGTCTATGCTCTATTGTGGCTCTTTGGAACTTCATCTCCAACCAGTGACCATTGCCAGCAAGTCACTAGGTCAGCCAATTCTTCTGTCCCATTTTTGTGTCTACTTCCTTGGAACATTCCTGGCACCAACTGTGTTAGTTTCTGAGGAAGAGACGCTGAAGTGATGGTATGAGGAGTGCCTTCAGGATCAGCATTTGTGTGGGGAGTGAAGGAAGTGAAAATGGACAGAGGGAGCAGTAAAGTCCTGCTGAGGTGGCCAGAGAGGACTCAGGTATTGCCAGGGAGGTCTGAAGATAGGACATCCCTTCAAGTGGGCCAGACATTTATGCCCTTGCATCCACTCGTCATTGGAAGTGGGCTGCCTTCAGACAGCAGACATAACCATGGTCAAGGTAATTGTCTTTGCCTTGAGGAAATTCCAGTAGTAGGATTTTGCTAAGAGGCTTTAGTTGCCAACACTACCAGCACCTGGGAGAATGAGTGCCTTAATTTTGAAGGGGAAGATTGAATTACAAATTTGTTAGAACTTCTCCTTGCGTCTCAAGAGACTCATATATGTCCTATATTCTAGTCTGTATTTCATCTTTTTTTCTATGTATAGCAACCAGAATATTTTGTACTGTTATATTCCAAACCATCAAATCTCTCTTCGATTCTGTCCAGTGGATTATTTATTGATCAAGCTATTTAATTTAGTTATTGTATTTTTCATTTATTAGAATTTTCAGTTTATTTTTCATAGATTTTTATTTCTCTGATGCAATTCTTTTTATGGTCATTTCTACCTTTTTAACATTTATTTTATGTACATGGCTGAATGTTCCAGTATCTGGATTCCCTGTAAGTTTATGGTTCTGTCGTCTGTATTATTTTCATGGCATATTCCTCGAAATACCTGCTGATATGATATTTAATACTGAGTGTATTCATCACCTAAGGCTGCCATAACAAAATATAAATTGAGTATCTTAAACAAAAGGAGTATATTCCAAACAGTTCTACAGGCTGAGAAGTTCAAGATCAAGGGGCTGGCAGACTATTCCCTGACAATGACAATTCTTAGACTGCAGAGGGCTGTTTTCTTGCTTTGTCCTCTTGTAGTAAAAAAGAAACAGAGCTCTGATGTCTTATTTTTTTAAATTTTTTTTTATTAAATCATAGCTGTGTACATTAAACCTACCATGGGGTACAGTGTACTGTTTCTGTATACAATTTGAAATACTTTCATCCAACTGGTTAACATAACCTTCATGTCTTTTTCTTAGTTATTATGTTAAGGCACTTATATTCTACATTTAGAGAGATTCACACGTACCCTTGTAGGATAAACCATAGGCGTGATCCCACCAATCATCCTCCCTCCACCCATCCTCCCTCTTCCCTCTCCCCATATTCATGGGCTAAAATTAGGTTATAGCTTTCCTATGAAAGCAATAAGTTAGTTTCATAGTAGGGCTGAGTACATTGGATACTTTTTCTTCCATTCTTGGGATACTTTGCTAAGAAGAATATTGATGTCTCATCTTCTTATAAGGATGCGAATCCCATCTAAAATTAAGACTTCCAAAAAGTGCCAACTCCAAATAGCATCACACTGGTTGCGAGTTAAGTCTTCAATTTTTGGAGAATGATTCATTTCAAAGCCCTGAACATTGTATGGAAAACTGTACAAGCTAAAGCAAGAATTTACTCTATTTTCTTCCTAGCTGGCAGGTGGGATAGGAACAGAATTTTCAACTGCTTCTCTGTTTGGCTTTGTGCCCTTAAGAATTACAAAGGGGGCTCAGTGCCTGTGGCTCAGCAGCTAAGGCACCAGGCACATACACCAGAGCTGGTGGGTTCAAATCTGGCCTGGGCCTGCCAAACAACAATGACAACTGCAACAACAACAAAAAAAAAGAGCCAGGCATTGTGGCAGGTACCTATAGGTCTAGCTACTCGGGAGGCTGAGGCAAGAGAATTGCCTAAGGCCAAGAGTTTGAGGTTGCTGCCAGCTGTGATGCCATGGCTCTCTACCCAAGGCCACATAGTGAGACTGTCTCAAAAAAAGAAAAAGAATTACAAAGGGCTCAGGTGCCAAACTGTCTCAAAATTCTAGCCTAACTCCTTGTTCCTCTCTTCAGGATCTCAACCCCCACAATTTATAGCTGCCTTGGTTGATATTTGTTGCCCTAATTATCACAGCAAGCTCTGCCAAATATCACCACCTCTAACTGAGAACTGCTTAAGAAAATAGCAAATACCCCAGGGAGAAAAGTGGCACAATTTGTGTGTCTCACACGGAATGAAGTTTCCTTCTCTCAGAGATCTTTGCCCTAACATTCTGGAAAACAGGAAGTACTTTGGTGCCTAGAAAAGATGCTTCCTTTTCTATGTGTATTGTTATACAGATTTTCTAATAGTTCAAGCAGAAACTCGGTCTGTTACAAGGTCTTCCATCTTGGCTAGAGATGGAAGCAACTCCATTCATATATTAACAGCCACATTACACCCCTTTCTTTTTTCATGATAGTGTAATAACTAAGGTCTAAGAATTCAGTACAGATCTGGGGGTAGAGCTGTGTGACCTACAGGAAGCCACTCACCCTTTCTGTGCTGTCTGCCTCAGCTGTCTCTTCCATACCCTGAAGATAATTGCCCTCTCACATATTTGTGAATAGTGAACAAAGTGAGGCACACAAAGCTCTTAGTAAAGAGCAATCACAGAGCACGTGATCAATTAATCAATAAAAATATACAGATGTTATTTTCAAATATGCGATCCAAACAACTGTCCCAAAATGCCATAAATTTTCATTATGCTTTCTCAAACTCCACAGTTTTTCTTTTGCCTTACTACTGATGTCACCTACAATATTTTTGGTGTTTCATTCGTACCATAGATCTGGATTAGACTTAACTTTCCCTCAACATAGAAGTCTGACCCTAATTTGTCATCTGAAGAAGATGAAAGAATTCTTGAGAGCCTGCCAGCTGCCAAGAATGTGTCAGGATTTCTGGGGGGCCAGTGTAGAACCCTACTAGCGACAATACAATACAATACACCACCAATGAACCTTCTAATAAGAGTACGACTATTGTATTTTATGAGTATTTTCATTTGGTCAGCATCATTGTCACATTGAGCCAGTTCATTGTTCGCTATAAAATGATGGGACAAAACCTGTATAACAAAGAACCTTTTAAATCCCAAGTGGTGTATGGCGGAGCCAGAGACGTGGGATACATTTCTGAGCTCAGATTATCTTTTGTCCATAACAAAGCACACCAAATGTTTTTGTTACATTTGAAATTGTTCGTACCACAGGTAAGGCACACAATGACATTTCAAGAAATTCACGTTTTATCAGCTCATGTTCAGAAATCGTTTATGGTTGACTCAGTCTTGGAGTCTTTCTCCTGATTCCTAAGAAAAGGGGGGAAGTAAACAATTTAAGATTATATATTTAATGTTTTAACATTATTTCAGTGTTATTCATATGCTTATTTTTTGTTTATATGGCATGCAAAACTGACAAATTACTATCAACTCTTCCTTAGAAATTTGTTTTAAACTGGTTTTATTATATAAATATGTTTAATATTCTATCATTATAGAAAGATGTATAATATTTTATTATTATAGATATATCTTTAATTTTTTTCTTTTTTTATTATTTTTTGCTTTTTGGACAGAGTCTCAAGCTGTCTCCCAGGGTAGATTGCTGTGGCATCACAGCTCACAGCAAACTCCAACTCTTGGGCTCAAGAAATCCTCTTGCCTCAGTTTTTCTATTTTCAGTAGAGATGGGGTCTTGCTTTTGCCTAGGCTAGTCTCAAACTCATGAATTCAAACAATCCACCCACCTTGGCCTCCCAGAGTGCTAGGATTCCAGGTATGAGCCACCATGCCCAGCCGTTATCTTTAAGTTCTATAATAAAAATGAAAGGCAAGATATAGAGCAGGGCCACTGCGTATGTCTGTGGATATTATACATGAGACAACTCTAGGTAACATCATCAACAGATGGGCATCATAAGCTGTATATTTATAAATATAGATTATAATTTTCCATTAAAGATTATGGTTCTAAAAGATCTATTTAGCTTGGTTATAATCAGAATTAATACAAAAACAAAACAAAACAAAACCCTCTTTAACCTGGAAGTAACTACCTTCCCCTATGATCCACATTATTTGGATGTTATGTATGAAAATCCTATTTCTGTGATTGATCACATGTAATTAAAAGTATGTTAATGTTACACATTCTTTTCAATTGTATTTATAACTCAATGCTATTGATTCAAAAAAGGAAAATGCTTTCTTTATCTATAAAACAGGGTTCTTAAGTTTAAATGTTATTAAGTATTTTTTTGTTTTTTGCTGTTTTGGGCCATGGCTGATCTTGAACCCGCCACCTCTGGCATATGGGGCTGCCACCCTACTCCTTTGAGCCATAGGTGCTTCCCTAAATGTTATTAAGTATTTCATAACTTTCTAATATAAAAAAGTGTGATAACTACATTATATTTTCTTCACACTCATCTTTATAAAGTGATCTTTTCTGTGAATGTACTCACTCAAGATGACAATTTATAATTTTATTATTTGTGTTGCTATGGGTCTATCTAAGAAAATTTCTTGGAACATTCCAATAACAAATACAGTTTGCTTAATATTGATTATAACACAAAAACATAAATGTAGAAAGGATAATATACTGCTTATGTTAAAGTCTCTAAACAATATAGGTATTAAGTTTTTTTCCTAGATATATTTACTTCTGAGGAGAATGATAGGCTTTTTGAAACTTGGCAAGTTTATGGGCCTGATTTTACATTGATTTTTATTTCTGAAATAGATAAGGTTCTATGCATTATTTTTACTATCGAATAACTCGAAATAACTATTGAAGAATCATTAAAATAACCCTACAGAATTTCAATTAAATATGACTAGACAACTAAATCACAAGCTAGTTTAAAACCAGCTACTCTTATTTTCTTGTTTAGAAATAGCTTGATTAAATCTGATAGAATTTTTAATTATTTGAATAAAATATTAGTTTTTACAATGAAATCTTAATTTTCCATGTGTATGTCATTTCCTTAGAGACAAAGAATTAAGACAGTATTTGGCTTTTTACACAGTGCGTGTGTGCCTGTGTGTGTGAAAGAGAGAGAGGCACCTTCTTTAGAATTCGTAAAGCTAGCCTCACACCGTTTCACAATAGATTCTTCTTGCAGCATCTTTCTATGTGTTGTCTCCTTAGATTTTTACACAACATGTTCTGCAAATTAAGCCCTGCAGCCTCTCAACTGCTTATCTAGGAAGTTGTTTTTTTCTCCACACTCTTTCTACTTATTAGAACAATCTTGTCCATCAACTAAAGGCCCAGCTCTAATACTCTTTTTCTGTCATATCTCCTTTGAAGGGCCATGCAGAATTAATCTTTTCTTTTCTCGTACTCTTAAACCAGGCTAGTTCAAACATACCTTTATTACTACTGATCACATTGCGAGCCTAATCTCACTTTTAGCCCTCAAGGCAAGCACTGTATTTAATCCATCTTGGTATACCCAGTAAATAGGTAAATGAATGAGTTGCTCAGGGACCTCATGATACACACAGTAATAACACTTACAGCCAATAATATTAGCCTGTCTCATTTAAACCTCACAACACCCTGATGAGGTGGGGGCTAGCATCCCCATTTTATAGATGAGGAAATTGAGACCCAAAATAGCTGCGTAACTTTCAAAAGTTACATGGCCAATAACTAGAATGTCTTGAACGCTAACCTAGCTCAAGATAATGTCAGAGTCACCCTATTTAAAAAATGTCTCTTTTTTCAGATTAATTTTGATAAGTCATCTTATTAGTAATAATATAAAGTGCAAGACAAACTGAAATCACTGCATGGCCAGTGAGGTACGCCTGTTTTCTCTGGTAGTAGTTAATGTCCACATAGTTAACTCTGGACCAGACTCATGTCAGGCAGGAACTATATCCTGTGAATAATTATCAAGATGCTAAATGGAAAATCCAATCAGTCTTCCTAAAGCATAAATGAATTTCTCAGAAATTCGTTCCTGAGCATGTCCTCCGTGCTCAGCCTTGTGCCAGGCCCCCAGGCATGTAAAGGTAGCTCTTTTCTGAGGGACTTATATGCAGGATGCAAACAGCAGAACTAATATACATGGATTAAGCTTAAAAGGTATCTCTTATACAAATTTAAGATTAGAAATCTTACATGCGAACGAATAAATGAGAGCTGCAAGAGTCAGGGAACATTTCATGGCAGAGAAGAGTTTTTAGAAAATTTTGATTGAACAGAGAAAAAACATTTCAGGTAAAGCCAAAATAATAATAAATCAGGAAATAGAGAAAGAACCTAAATAGATTTTTTTTTTAATCAGTGGAAAGCAGTTGAAGGATTTGCATGCCATTTTTGCATAAAATGATCTCACATAGATTTGATTACTATACACAATATATGTTCAAAGTGCTGTCACAATATTTTATTTAATCCTGACATAAATTATTAAGAATGGGCAAGGCTGACATTGTTGATATTATTTGATAGATGAGGAAACTTGAATTTTGAAGCGGTTAAATAAATGACGTCGAAAATGCAACTGTTTGGTTTTTTTTAATAAAGTACCAGATTATGTAGCACTACAAATATTTGCAATTTCCAGATCATTTCGCATGTTTTCAATCAAGTTTTGTTATATATACAATTGTTTTCCAATCCACATTTCCTCAGGACTTTCTTGAATTTCTTTCCTTCAGTCTCCAAATACAAACTGAGGGTAATGGCTTATTAGAAAGTGTGAAGTGGAGTGTTCTAGACTTGGGCACATCACGGCTAAGTCGTGCCCTCCTTAGCAAAGAGAACATGCCGCAGTTCCAAATGTTTCTGGATTTGCAGAGATCCAAAATAAGTGTGCTGTGGTAGAACACAAATCTCTGAGGCTTTTACTTAAATCTGCTGTTTGCATGTAAAATTGGGATTGATTTTAACATAATGGAAAATTATTGATGTTTGTGGAGTGAATCTATACCAATCTGAATTTACTGTAGCTCAGACCTCAAGATTAAAACTGTAATTTTACCAAGCAGATTAACATTCCATTTAAATTTTTATCTGTGACAGCTTTCCCTAAAAGCCTTAAAAATAACAGTTCTGCTTCTGTAGCACCAATAGTATAGCTGAAGCCAGTGGAAGTCAAAAATTGCTGTTTCTAGTTTCCTCCAAAGAATGGGGAAAAGCCCCATTCACTCAAAACTAGAGCATTATTCTTAGAAGGGGAAGGAGTATTGTCCGGGTTTTTGTTCATTGATCTGACTTGCTATACATAAAGCTATTAGCAGAACACCAGATTGAGTCTCAAAAGAAGGAAAAGGACAGAAAAGTATAAAGGCCACAGACGAAATGAATATCTTGGTAATAATTGTATTGAGAAAATAATGAATCTCTTTCCAGAAAACATCTAAAATTTGTGAGACAAAAGATCTCAAGGGAAAGAGCCCAATACGAGTGCATCTGAACCAACATAAGCTGGTTTGGGTCTTTGTTCTACTACTCACTGTGTGACTTTGAAAAATTCATTGGACCAATTAGTGTCTGAGTTTTTATGCCCATCAAGTGGATATTGGACCAATTAGTGTCTAAATTTTTAGGCCCATCAAGTGGATATAACAACAATAGGCTGAGGAATGAGACAAATAAGTAATGGAAAAGAAACATTCTTGGGAAAAGCATGTTGTAATCCTGAAGGAAAAGGTAGCACATCTTGGAGCTGAGTGCTGGGCAGGTACGGGATAGAACAAAGAATATACGAGAATACGTTCCACTCAAACATTCAGGAGGAAACCAGAAACCAGTTAACTGAGAGCCTTAAAGCCGCACAAAGAAATTGGACTTTGTCCTAACAGCAGTAGCATTTAATGAGATCCATGTATCTGTTAACAGGTAATGCTACCGCCTTACATACATTAACCTATGAATTTATTCTATCACTATAACTTCCCCACGAGGAAACTGAGGAATAGAGGAGCCAAGAAGCTCACTTAATAGCACAGCAATTAAGTGGGGGAGAGGGGGCTCAAATCCTGTTCTGCCTGACTTCAGAATCAAGGCTTCTCCGTTCACAAGACTGCATTGAAACATTTCAAACTCAATAGTGACATGATCTCATTTTTATTGTAGAAGGAGTCCTCTGAGTTCAGGCAGGGAACTGATCTAGGAAAGAAGCCTAGCTAGGGACAGATGCTGCGGTCATCGAGAAATAAGACAATGGCAGCTGGAGGGAAGGTAGAGCAGTGTACTCAAGAGAGATTTAAAATAGAAGATGAAACCAATATATAAACACTTACTCATACGAATGATAATACACAAATAGTCTAGCAAGGGGCAGGGGCGAGGAGGGAGAGAGGGAGGGCATTTGGTGGGATCTTGCGTAATGTGCCCATTACCAGGGAATATTTCAAAATAGCTAAGAGTAAATTTGAAATGTCTTACCACAAAAAAAATAAATGAGGTGATGGTTGTGTTAATCAATCTGATTTAACAATTCCACATTGTAGATGAAATCATTACAATGGACCCCATAAAGTACACAGTTATTATTTTAATTAAAAATTAAAAAATCAAATAGAAGATAGAATCAATAGGAATTGGCATTTTATTAGGTAAGGGTGAGATGAGAAAAGCAGGGGCTAAGACACCCAGTTGTTTGTTTCAATGCTTTCCTCCATCATGTTTGTTACTCACTGTTACTGACAGAGGCACAGGGCTTGGCTCCCTCGGGGCCTTCACTCCGGCCATTTCCTTCCTGGAAAGGACATCCCTCTGCCCATCCACCCTCCTAACTGTGGCAACAAAATGCCATTTCCCTTGTTTTAAAGGCTTCGCTACCAACCCAAGCAGTTGTTGCTTCTCTTTGGCTTCTTCTTCCACTTCTGAAATGCTCAGATCTCTGAGTGTTTCTCCCTCAAATTGCTTACTGAGAACTACCTGAGTATTTTCTTTTTTTCACTTCAAATTTGCTGGAACAAGACGTGTGTCCTAGGACCCCTAGAGAGTAAGTGTATGGCCTGTTTCACGGGATAAGTGTTACATCATGATCTGTTGGAACTGATTTTAAAAGTTCAGTCATTTATGAGGGACTAAAGGGAAGTCCACTAATCTCATACATCACCCATTAGAGAGGTTTTCTTTTTTTAATGCCAACTAAAGTCACTTTGTGACTCATGACCTCTGTCATTACTGTTTTTTATTCCCTTCATTGCACGACTGCTGTCCAAATAAGACCATCTTCATGACAAGCAAGGTCCAGTGCAAAAGGAACATTTAGTCCACTTGTTAAAACATTACTAGAATGTAAGGAAGGCAGCAGCAGCACATGGGGACAAGTACATGGCCCTTGTAAAGCAGTGCTTTGTGTGATGACTCAGGTCACACGCCCATGACGCCAGCTAGCCTAGAAATTACCTTTGGAATGTTTATGTGCATTTTTGGTTTCATGTCTTCCTCTTCTTCCATTAAACTCCCTGAATACAGGGATCATGTCTTATCCTCAGTGCCTAGTGACGAAAAAGATCGGCAGATGATAGATACCTAATAAATATTTATTGACTAAAGGAATGATTTCAGACTTGAGGTCCACATTTTTATAGTTTTGAGGGCAACTGTCCTAACATAAGTCTTACCTCAATGTAACTTGACACGGTAGTTCCACTCTCTACCACACAGTGTATCTGAGAGATGATGCCGTTGATTTTTGTTTGATTTAGAAGCCAACTCACTACATTGAATAGAGCTAATTAGCACCCTTCAGATGTGTCCACAGACCCAATGTGCCAGGAAGACTCACTTGTCACCACTCCCCTAAGGCAGTTCTTCTCTAAATATACTTGAGATTCTATAGCAACATCTTGAAGAATATTGCTACTCATGCTAGTCAGTACCTATTTTGTGATGGAAAGCCCTTAATTCTCCATCTTTGCTAATCTTACCTCTTTCAAAAGCCTTGAATTAACTTTTATGAAGGAAGAGAAAGAACCTAAGTGAGCACAGTGAGAGGTTAATTGAAGCTATTGTTTCTGTGACATAGTTCTGCTCCACAGAGTGTAATATCTTCATCAGATGGAATTCAAAACTTTAGGGGAAAAGAATTAAGGTGTTTCAGACACTCTAAATACCTTTTGAGATGTATGTGAAAAAGATAATTGAAGAGTCTGGATTGTCCTTTGAGAAGATGTAGGAAGATACCTTGAATCCAATCAAACATTGTTTTAAACAATAAGAGGTGAATTCTCAATAGAGTTGTGCAGTACCTATTTCTAAAGAAGAAAAAAAAGCATTGCAAAAAAAATTCTACTCTCTCTAAGGAAATTTATTATTTTATATAATAAATGTGGATTCGTTTCTTGAACTGCAAAATTACATTAGTATTAGTGATTACAGTATTATCTGTAGGGGGAAAACACAGCAAAATATAATAAACCCTATCTTTATTAAGTGACTGCTATGTGACAGACAGTGGACTTAAACTTTAAAAATATTATCTATATCTAATGTAATCCTTGTAACAATCCTCAGAATCAGATAACGCCCTCCCCAACTTACAAACAAGGACACCAGAGATTAAAGAAACTTAATATACTGACCAAATTCCCAAAGTTATAAAAGGACAGAACCAAGGTTACAATCCATCTTCAGCTAACAATCGAATAGAGATATAGCCTTCGTAGACTTTATCAAGACAGAGAGTTTATATCTGGAATAATTTCTGGTTTCATGTTGTTTGTCTTTTCAAATACTGATGAGTAAGCCATTCATAACAAAATTCTGACAGCGTAGTCCATTATACCCTTCCATTTAATATTATTTGTGCAAATCATTTCTTTTAATAGTAGCCAATTAAGTGGGAAATATGATTTAAAATCAGAGGCTGCAAGGTATTTTAGAACTTGTTTGCTCAAAATGACTTTCTCCATCACAATTATCTGCACAGAATTATCAACCCTACATTTGGATGGAGTGAGTATCGGCTGCTTTCTGGTATAATCAGAGATGCTTTGCTAAGTTCCGCTGCCAAAACTTATCTCCCAGTTGGTCTTTCCTCCGAAATATCCTTTCATTCCTCTGTTTTAAGACACTGTGTTCAGAATTTTTTGAGAGTTTCAAAAGTAGTCGGAGAGGTTGCTAACATATGTGTACATAAAGCCCTTCAATTTATTAGATTATGTCATCTAAAATTTGAAGTCATGTGCCAAAATATAGGTACTCTTGGAGCGGGTGGCACATCAGGACAGAGAAGTCTGTCAGGATCTTTGAGAGGAACAGATGAAAGAGGGCGAAACAGGGTGTGGATGAAGATAAATTTGGGCTGGAGGTTGGAGTTGACAGTGTGCGAGGGGCTACCCACCGCCCTAGAGTGACTGTGATGACTGGGGGTTGATGAGAATGGCCCAAGATTAAGAAAGCAACTGTGGGAAATGAGAAAGGGAGGTGACTAAAGAAGGGAATAAATGGAAATAAGAACGACGCTGGGGAGATGAGAGTCTGTGCCCGTGCCCAGACCTGGAAGGGCAGCCCCTGGCAAGGCAGCCACAGGAGCTGCAGTTTGGGCCACGGAGGGTAAAGTGATAGGAAAGCACATGTAGAAAATCCAGCAGTGAGGGCACCGTGTCTGGATGTCTGTGGGCTGGGCGGTGTCATACCATACCTGTCACTTAGCCCCAAACATCAAATTTAGAAAAGTGAATTTGTTATCTTTTAAAATAGGAATGATGAAGGTACAAAACCAGATCAAATTCCTATTTATTTGTAAAACAGAAATTGCTCTCAGTAATTCTAGCCAAAGTAAAAAAGTGGCATCTGCAGGTAAAATTGAGTTATATCTGAAATTGCTCCGTACACTCTCTTTTTCTGTCTACTCTTTGCTTGTTGAGACAGTTACCTATGGCAGAAAGAGACCTTGAGTGCAGTGACAAGGCATGGAGACACCATGTGGCCCTCCCTGGTGGAGGTTGGTGACCTGCTCCCAGCCTCAGTTTCCTCCCCCGTGCAATGACAGGGCTGCTTTAAGTGATTTCAGGCATCCCTTCCCCCTGCAGGAACATAAGGCCCTTAGAGATTTAGTGTTTTATTTCCTTGAACAGAACATTTTCAAAGGCTCATATGTCATTCTCTAGGGATCTTTCTTTGGATAGTGTTGAAATTTTCTGTGTTGTGAATTCTTTGGATAATTTAAAATATTAAGAGAAACATATTCAGATATTCTCACCATTTGCCTTTGATAGTAATGGAAGTTGTCCATCTATATCCTTTCCTCAGGTGTCAGACGGCAAATACCCCCTTTTAACTTTGCAACTTGTGACAATCTCTCTCTCATTTCAGAAATGTTAACAAAGCCAATTTCCTCTTCAAGTTTAATGATTCCAATCATGCCCTTGGAGTAAGTGGCCTTATAGTCTACATATTCTAGAATAAAAGGGTAATTTGCTTGCTTTTGTTTAGACAGTTCCTGATATTGATGATGATATACACAAACCCACAAAAAATGCTCGCAATTGGGAAGAAAATACCGTAGTTCTCTAGCTTAGGATTTGTTTTATATGTGAGTGGTCGTCTTAGAAGGCAGGGCTCTATGAGACAGAAGTCTCTCTTCCCACTCCTGCCTTGATTATCATAAAAGACAAGATAATGCCATATATCCTCAGGGAATTTATTACAAATCCTAACATAATATTGGGAATTGGAAAGAAACACAAAGTCTGTCCTGGTAAAGACTTTACTATTCATTTTATGTGTATTTTGATGGAAACTCACCTTCTGGTTCATTTCTTTTTCAGGTTAATGGCATATTTATTTTTATCATCACACACACACAAAGAGGTTTTGCAGCTGTGGTGAAAGAATGTAAACACGTGTACGTGGCCTACTTTTCATTTGGAAAAGGCATGCACGCACCCATCCTTATCCTAAGCCCCAATTTAGGTCACTGAACATCACCCCATCAGTTTATCACAGAAGCTTCAGCTCATTGCCCGATTATGGTTGCAGAACTCTGCTGAATGTGTTCTTTGTATGAGCGTGTGCACGCCTATGCAAGCAAGCACGCTGGGACGTCTATGATGTATAGTTATAATAGCTCTGACATACAGTGTTGCCATTAGTCAAGCCCAGGGTGTGTCTGCACATATACAACTAAAATGCAACTACAATTAACCATAATCACCATTGTTTTATGGGGTCTTTTCTCAATTACTAATATGTAAAGCTTCTTATTCCAAACCTTCTTCTCACCCCACCAGCAAATACCACTCCCAGCAAGTCAAGGAATTTCTTAGGTTCTGGCTACTGTGGGTTTTATTCTTATTTTTAATAAGGATCACATATAGGATTTCATCCCAGGGTGAAACCCGTACGTATATTTCCATGTGGGGAGGGGGAGATGTGGAAAGGACTCGACACAGGAGACAAAAATATGAACTATGAATAGCAGTGACACAAGGCATTTTTCTTGTGATATATATGTCTAAAAGTATTTAATATTGGTATACATTTCCATTGATCTCTGAGTTCCAATCATAGAACTAACTTTCTTTTAATATAATTTCTGTCTTTGATTTATGGCAAAGCTGTGGACTGAATTTCAAGTACCCATTACTGAAATACCATAGGGCTGAATGCATATTTCATTGTATTGATTTGTGCCAGTAACCTCTGGTCAAAAAGCCCACTTCATTTATCTAAACAACTGATGCTGTCTTTAAAGAAATCTAGCACTTATTGAATTTGTATAAGGCTGCTTACCGAACCTTACTGTAATTTTCATTGTGCTGTATTACCTCACAAATGTGTTTGACAACAGATATTTATTAAATGAATTTCACATTCTTTTCTTGTAGGCATTGAAAGATGGTAGTTCGTCAAGCCAACACATTACGTTTCATTCATTCGTTTACTTTTAAGAAAAATATTTAGAACCAATATTAGACTGACGTTTGTCTTTTTATTTTAATTATACTGTGTATGCTAAAAAAGAAGACATCTTAGAATCTTTTTTTTAGCTAAAATATGAGTGTGTATCTGGAATAACACCATTGAGAGGCATTCATCTAGTAAATCTGAAAAACAACTGCTCCTCTGATACTCTACGAGGACTTGAAAATCATCAGTCCTGGGCTTTTCTATTATTTCTTAAAATGTGAATGTTTGCACTTCTTGTAGCTACTGATTCCTCCTAAGGAGGGTTCCTTGACTTGTGGCTTGCATTTTATATTTGGAGCACCTCTTGAGTGGTGGTGTTGCTGTTGTTTTAGTAAAAAAACTAAGTGTTCTGAATTGGGGCAATCTCCTTAGAGATCTTTTTTGAATTTGATTCTATTTATTCACCAGCTGTGTTACTGATCTTGAATTAGTTCAATGTTGACTTTTCTGGCTTTTTAAAAAGTTACATTTAATTCAACATGGCTGTGTATTTGAAGCGATGAAGTGGACCACGTGGCTAGAAGTGGTCAAGCACAGAGTTCCAGGTCTGGAGAAGCTCAAGTGAAATATCCAAACACATAAAAATATGGCATCAATTTTAGTAAAATAATTTCAACGATAAAATAAATGTTGAAATTGCTATTACATATTGCTATAGATAAATACATGGTATGAATGGCAGGTGCATAAAATATTGTCATAGGTAGAATAGTCCACCTTTATAAGGATACTATGGAAATAAGATAAGCTCAGTACAGGTATATTTTTTCTTTATATTAAAATCAAAAAGTGTAATATGAGACTAATACCCATCTATCCTTATCAGATAAGAATATTCTAGAGTAAAGACACATTTCAAAAAAGTTATGATAATTAGGTCTAAATTTAAGTCAAAATACAGTCTCCACTTTCTTGATAAATATGAATTTAAAAGACCTTAATATATTTTGTGATTTACTGAGTGATGTTAAAAAGATACCAACAAATCAAAGTAAGAAAATTGAGAAATTTCTATTAGTTATAAGAAAATACTTAAAAACAGGGTGTCAAGACAATGAAAATGTAATATTTGGAAGGAACTATTTGGTGGTAGGAAGTTTGAGGGAGGTTATAAGTTCATAATTTTCTTTCTTTCTTTCTTT
>CAUYQV010035072.1:0-12229 GCA_963574575.1 Galagoides demidoff | reverse complement strand
CATCCTTAATCATCAGAGAAATGCAAATCAAAACTACTTTGAGATATCACCTAACTCCAGTAAGATTAGCCCATATCACAAAATCCCAAAACCAGAGACGTTGGCATGGATGTGGAGAAAAGGGAACACTTATACACTGCTGGTAGGAATGCAAACTAATACCTTCCTTTTGGAAAGAGGTCTGGAGAACACTTAGCTAAAAATAGACCTGCCATTTGGTCCTGCAATTCCTTTATTAGGTATATATCCAGAAGATGAAAAACCACATTACAACATAGATATTTGTATCAGAATGTTTATTGCAGCCCAATTCATAATTGCCAGGTCATAGAATAAGTCCAAGTGCCCATCAATCCACGAATGGATCAATAAACTGTGGTATATGTAGACCATGGAATACTATGCAGCCATAAAGAAAGATGGAGACATTACCTCCTTCATGTTTACATGGATGGAGCTGGAAAATGTTCTTCTTAGCAAAGTATCACAATAGTGGAAGAAAAAGTATCCAATGTATGCAGCCCTATTATGAAAGTAATTTATAGCTTTCATATGAAAGCTATTATCTAATTATAGCCTAAGAATATGAGGAGGGGAGGAGAGGGAAGGGAGGGTGATTGGAGGGATCACCTCTGTGGTTTATCTTACAAGGATACAAGTAAATCTTTCTAAAAGTAGAATATAAATGTCTTAACACAGTAACCAAGAAAATGACATAAAGGCTATGTTAACCAGTTTGATGAAAATATTTCAAATTGTATATGAAAACAGCACACTGTACCCCCATGATTGCATTAATGGTCACAGCTATCATTTAATAAAAAAAAAAGAAGTTCTACCACATAAATTTATAAAAAACACAAGTCAACCTATATATTGACTTTATAATAAAATTATCTTAATCTCTGTTAATGAGAGTTTCCTCTTCTTTAAAATAAAATTAATATTACTTTCAGTAGAAAAAAATGAGAGATAAGAAATTGGTCAATCTAGTAGAATATTCAAAAATAAGCATTACTTAGCTTTTTCAATCAGCACTCATATCCCCTCTAAGTATCATAGCAGAAACTCGTGTTATAGTATCAACTGTCTCATCACCAAAATAATTAACAAAGCTCTGTAGCTCATTCTGGTTAATAAGCATAGAGAAGAGTTTTCTTTGGAAGATGGGAGGAGTGTTTAGCAGCAGCCCTGGCCATAACCCACCAGATATCATAGCACCTCCCCAGCTGTGACAAATAAAATGTCCTCCGATATTGCTAAATATCCCCTGGAGGGCAAGATGGCTTCCAGTTGAAAGCCATTGCAATGGGGCAAAGCTACTAAAAATGAAACTAGAGGTTAAACTCATTATTTAAAATCCTTCAATGATATGAGTTGGTTTTTTCCATGATGTACAAGGTGATGAAAGAAGAGTCAATTTCAAAGTCAGGCATGAATGGGAGATTGAAAGAAGTTGTAATTTGGAAACAGCATCCAGAACTGGGAGTCAGTAGAAATGGAACGAGTTCTAGCTCAGGCACATTTTAGTTCTTTGTTCTTGAATCAACAATTTCCCCTCAGAGATTATTAATAAGATAAAGGATATGAATATACTGTATGAGAATTGACAAAGGTCCATTCTAGCTCAAAGACTATGGTAAGTCTGTGAGTGTCCATGGAGCAACACCTAGTTCTTTGAGGGATGAGTGTATTTTTTTTTTTTTTTTTGTCATAGCCCAACCTAACAGGTTTTCCCTCTTTCCTTTTTCCCTGTCTCACAAGGCTCACTCTATAACCATCCTCACTGTTTAACGAGATATGGAGGAAGAAAGTGTGATCTGGCAAAGGCAACCCTTTTTTCCTAAAATGATATTCATTTATTTCCCCTGGAGAGAAGACCTGGGGTTAAACATTTTGGGTTATGCAGGCATTTGGCTTATATTGTTCTTGAGCTCAGCAATATAAGCTAAATGAGCAAAAAATCAAGGGAAAACTTCCATGGTAATGGTAGAGCCCAGACCTCTACACCTGTCTCTTCTCTCAGAAAACGGATGTCACAGAATATTTGGCATTTCCTCCGTAAGGAGGCTACCCTTTTTCCATTGCATCAGAAGTCTAAGATGAGAGATTACTTTGACTCCCAAGAATTGTTTTCCAGTTCAGCTTCATAGCATACCAGCTAATTAGGCAACGCGACAACAGGGTGGAGTGATACTCATATTCTGATGTGTCCACACCCACAGTGGATTTGGCTTGGTGCCGTGCTGCCAGCCACCCTCAGAGCAGTGGCATCTCACAATGCAGCCACACCCAGATGAGAACAAATTACGTTTTTTAAAGATTCACTTTAACTAAAAATTCTACATATTAATTAATCTAGGGGCAGAAAAGCATCAGTTTTTTTCTCCTTCTTCTGACCCTCCCTTTTTTTTTTTTTTTTTTAGATTTTTAGATGTAATGAACCAGTCTTGTATGTGAGTACATCTGATAAAGTTTGAGATGGCTGGATGGACATAATACCCATTTGGGCCAAATCAGGCCTTGGATTAATAGGAAGAGTGACTAAATTTGGCATAGCATTTTAGAGCTCATGCAGTACTTCCACATAAATTGTTTAGTTATGGCTTTGTAACAAATCTGTTCTGTAGGCAGTATTATTATTTATATTTTATAATTTTTTATTATTTATAAACAAACACATCTAAAATCACACAGACAAGTTGAGGGGTCCAGGCTTTAGATTCCAAATCTTATACTTTTTCTACTCTTTTTCATTTCTGCTGCCTATGAAACTTAATGGTGGAATGTTCCGGTCAGAGAGATCATCCATTAATTCAGTAAATATTGGGTACAGTATGATCCAGGTTTGGCTGCCTCTGAATGCAATATTTTTATTACACCGGCTGATATACTTGTTAAGTGCAGTTTCATTTGTCTGCCTCTTTATGTTTCCTTTTTTTCTCATTTCTCAAGGTACCTCACTTCATAAATAATTTCAAAATTTGATCAGTGCTCAAAGTCTTGCCTAAGCTAAAAGGGCTAGAATTTTTTGAAACCATGGATAACTCAAAAATTTATGTTACTTTCAAATATAAGTGCCAATATGGAACCAATACAGCACAAACAGCTTGAAGTATCAACCAAGTGTTTGGGGAGGATGTGGCTCATGAACACATAGTAACTTGGTGGTTTGAGATGTTTCATTCTGGTGGTTTTAATCTTTAAAATGAGCCACATAGGTGAACTGAAACCAAAATGGGTAATGATGAGCTGACAACTATAGTGGAAGCAAATCCATCTCAATGTACTTGTGAATTAGCAAAAGGTTTGATGCTACTATTCCAACAGTATTGGGACATTTGAAATAAATCAGCAGGGTAAAGAAGCAGAATAGACAGGCTTTGTATAAATTAAGCAAGTGTCAGAAATCATCCCAACGTTTTCTTTTCTTTACTGTCACAGTATAGAGGCGAACCATTTCTACACCTTTCTGACAATCACAAGCTTTCAACACAGTGGGTGGATAAAGATGAAGTGCTGAAACACAGTCCAAAATGGAATATTCATCCAAAAAAGCTAACAGTATCTGTTTGGTGGTCCAATGTTAGCATCAACCTCTACAGCTTCATGACACCTGGTCAGTTGATTACAGCAGATGCCTACTGAAATCAACTAGATGAAATGATGAGGATGCTGTCAATTAAACAGCTGAGATTGGTCAATAAAGACAGGCCAGTCTCTTCTAAGGCAACACATGACCACATGTTCCAAGAACAACACTGCACAAAGTACAAAAGCTGGACTTGGAAACTCTCTGTCATCACAGACCTCAGACCTCCTAATTTCACACCAATATTATTTTGACTACATTCGTGACCTTGCTAGTGAATTAAGGGCATAAGATGATAGCATGAAAAAACATTATTTTCTCAAGTTGGGGAATATGACATTTGAGTTCTTTTAAAGAAGGGAAGACATGTGGACCTTTAAATGCTTAGAATGAGCTATTTGATTTTCTGACTTATTTGAACAAATGTTACTTTTTATGACTCAACCATTCAGTCATGTCTGGTTATTTTTAATTGAGGGTAACCCAATTCCCTACAAAGGCCTCACCATCCGGAGCAATAAGCTATCCAAAAGAAGGGGCACTAACAAGTAAAAGACTTCTTATCCCTGGAGGCTATTAATTTGTACTCTTAAATTTAAGTACTGGTTTGTTTTTGTTTGGTGTTTTTTGGCACTTCCCATAAAATTTTCAGTTTTTCAAGAGGCATAGAGTTGGATTTCCCTATTATAATCTCTAATTCATTGTAATCAACAGGCTAATAACAAAAGATTTCAAGTAACTAACATTGAGCTCTCCCTATGTACCAAGTACCATCTAAAGGCTTTATATCAATTAACTCCTTTAATTCTCATGGTAGTCACAATTTTAATTCTGGATTCCTTGGTGCAGAAATTGAGATAGAGAGTTTAGGTAAACTTCCCCTGTTGATACAGGAAATAACACAGGTAGCATTGCTCCTAAGGCAATGTTTATACTTTTTCTGATTCTCAAGTAGCCTTCACCATGTATGACCTGAACCATTACAAATAGTAGTTGCTTCACACAATCACCCATCCCAATTTGTTCAGTAATCCTGTCAAGTGGGTAATACTCTTATTGCAATTTGCCTGAAGTCAAAATGCTAGCAAGTTGTGCATTTCCAAACTAGCACTTGACTTCTATGGTGCAGATGGAGGAACAAATGTTTGTCCAGTCACTGTTTGGATCCACCTATAAGAATGGTCCAGGAAAATCCAGAAATACAGTTGTCCTTTAGCACATACAGAGGACTGGTTCTAGGACCCTGGCCCCTACGAAAAGCACAGGTAAACTGCAATGGGCCCTCCAGAATGTATGCAAAAAAGTAGTCCTCCTTATACAGGGGTTTCCTATTCTATGAATACTGTGTTTTCTTTTATTTATTTATTTATTTATTTATTTATTTGAGAAAACAGCCTCACTCTGTTGCCCAGACTTGAGTGCCCGTCATCATGACTTATGACAACTTCAAACTCCTGGGTTCAAGCAATCCTCCTGCCTCGGCCTCACGAGTAGCTGGGTCTCCAGGAATATACCATCACACTGGCTGATTTTTCTATTTTCAGTAGAGATGGGGCCTCTCTCTTTTTTAGGCTGGTCTTAAACTCCTGAGCTCAAGGATCTTCCTGTCTCAGCCTGCTAGGATTGCAGGCGTGAGCCACCACACTGGCCAATACCATACTGATTGAAAAAAAAAATTGTGTAAAGGTGGACCTATGCAATTCAAACCTGTGTTGTTCAAGGGTCAACTGCACTTTAATTCAGCGTTATGGAGTGGAATTTTTCAAAAGATGAAAATCACCCCTACCCCCAGTCATATAACTCAGGGAAAGGTCCTACTGAAAGTGTATGCCACTTATTTTAAAATTTAAAATAATTAGAAAAAGTCACCAGTTGTTTTAGCTACCTTGTCTTTGTCTATAAACTAAAGGAAGAGGTGCCAGATATTTGCTTTTTTAATAATGGCATTTTATCCTTAAAAATAACACCTATTTTCTGTAAAAAATTTATCAGATAAAAAAGTATATAGAAAGAAAAACATAAAAAGTCATAATTCCACCCACCAGTCAGAGATGGAAAATATTAGAATTTTCAGAAAATCTATTCCTGTCTTCCTTAATATACACATGTACAGATGGTTTAAAAATGGTATGATATTAAACTTTTCTAGAGTCATATTCATCATTGAGACAAATTTTATAATAGCAAGATTGTGCTATTTCAGGTGCTCTGTTACATGAGTTTTGAGAGACATAATCACATAAGTAATTACCAACACAATGGAGGCATAGAACTATTCCATCACTGCCGAAAGTTCCAATGTGAACTTTTGCAGTCACTCTCCTCCCATGATATCTAACCCATGGAAATTGTTGATCAGATTTCTGCCACTGTAATTTTGTCCATTTAAAAATATGATGTAAATCAAATCATAAAGTATGTAACTTTTGATATCAGGTTTCTTTCACTCAGAAACGTGCTTTTGAGCTTTGTCCATATTATAGCAGGTATAGTAGTTCATTACTGTCTATTCTTGAATAGAAATTCATTGTATGGGACTAATACAGTTTGTTTACCTATGCATCATTGATTTTCATTTGGAGTTTTTTATTGACTATGAATAAAGTTCCTATATGTATTCTCTTGTAGGTTTTGTATGAACATATGTCATAATTTCTCTTGGGTAAATATCTAGTAGTTAGATTGCTAGGTCTAATGCTAAGTGCACATAGGAGTTTGTAATCTATTTTTTTTTTTGTCAGTTTTTGGCTGGGGCTGGGTTTGAACCCATCACCTCCAGCATATGGGGCCAGCACCCTACTCCTTGGAGCCACAGGCACCACTGCTTTGTAATCCATTTTTAAAAATCTTGTTTTAAAAAATAATTATAGATTCGCAGGCATTTGCAGGATAGTATCATAAAAGAGTTACCAGTTTTCCTCATAGTTAAATTTCAGATAATGAGGGTACAATGTTAAAGCCAGGAATCTGACTCTGATACAATGCATGTGTATATTCAATGCCATTTTATTGAATGACTAGAATTATATAATAACCCCTGTGACAAAGTTATAGGATTTTCCTTCTCCACAAAGATCCCCCTCTTGCTTCTCCTGTAGCATCACACTTAGCCCTCTTTCCACCACCATCCTTAACCCATGGCAACTACTAGTTTGTTTAACAGGTTTAAGATTGTGTAGCTTTGGAAACGTTATATTGCGCTATACTATGTGACCTTTGGAGATGGGCTTTTTTTTTTCCACACAGCATAATGCCCTTGAGATTCATCCAAGTTGTTGCGTGTATACATGATTCATTTGTTATTATTGCTAAATAATATTCCATGATGTAGTGAAACATTTTAGTTGTTCCTAAGTCAGGCTATTACAAATAAATCTACTATAACCAATTGTGTACGGCTTTTGTGGGGATCTAAGTTTTCATTGCTCTGTGATACAGACTGAAATTGCTGGGTGGCATGATACCTGTACATTCATCTTCTTAAGCAACTGCCAACATATTTTCCGGAGTTGCTCCACCATCTGACATTCTCACCAGCAACAGATGGAAGATTTGGTTTCTTCAAATTCTTGTCAGGATGTAGTGCGGTCATTGTTCTTTTTTATTTTGGCAATTCTGGCATTCTATTCTTTAAAAATTATTTTCCACTCTTTCCCTTCTCATATATCCATCACAGTTGAAAAGGTACGACATAGTCTTTCATGGAGATCCCACATTATTTTGTTCCTGGGTCTTTGCTTATGTTGTTCATTTGCTGAAATATCAGTCACATTCCCATCCCCACATGTTCAAATATCCTCATGGCCCAATTCAAAAGCCAAATCTTCCCCAAAAAAGTCATTACTAATCTCTCAGATAGAATTAATGCATCTTTCCTGGACACTCCATCTGAGCTTCTTTTGTGACATTTACTGTTCTATTGACTCGCTTATTTTCTGATACAAGTATTATCTTCTTCTCTAGGTTGTTAGAGTCTTTAAGGAAAGATAATCTTTTTTTTTTTCTCTTTATCTTCCATACCTAGAGTTTTCAAGCTTTCAAATGATGAAATTCAACATAAATCCTACAAATTCCTTTGATTTAAATTTTTGAATTAGCATTAATCCTTGCTGATTAGAGTATAAGAGAAAAGTGCTTCATTTCAAGTATCTGTGTCAAACATTTTCTTATATCATCTTCACCTTTACTTTTTTTAGTTAATTTCTGTATAACATTCAAAGTTTATAGTTTAAAAATCCACTTATTTTATCAGAGGCTCAGATAGTGACAGCCCATTTCCAAGATCCATGATATCAGCTTAACATTTTTGCTATCTCCAGAGGTGTGAAACACAGTCTCCCTAAGATGAACATTCACTTTATTGTTCAGATTTCATTGTTAGAGAGCTGACCCTTTCAGTGGAGTCATACCTGCATCTGACTTCAGGTTAATAGAGTAAAACTTTTTTTCTCTGTTTGATTCCTCAAATTTCAAGTCTTTCCTAAGTATTTGAAATGCCAAGAGAAAATAATTCTGGATTAAAGTGAGTTTTAGTGTTTTCCATAATCAACTGAAAACATTCTCTATCCAATTGTTATAACTATTGGCTACTTCTAACTAAGTAGAAGCCACTTAGAATTGGAATGTCTCCATTGAATTGATTCTTTGCCATCATAAAATACTTCTCCTTATTATTGGTGGATATTCTTTTCACTGAAATCTATTTTGCCGAATAATATAGCTACTCAAGCTTTCTTTTCATTAGTGTTTGTATCATATATGTCTTTTCCCATCCTTTTACTTTTAACCTATTTATGTCTTTGAAATGTGTTTTTTAGGCATCAAATAAGTTGGTCTCACTTTTTTGGATCTAATCTGACAATCAATTTCTATCTTTAATTTGTGTATTTACCTATATTACATATATTTATGGATAATACATTTACATAGAATATATTTAACATACATATAATTTATATAAATATATTACATCATTGATATGGTTGGACTTGAGTCTAACATCTTATTATTTTTATCCCCTGGTTTTTATTTATTTATTTATTTATTAAATCACAGCTGTGTACATTAATGCAAAGACAGGGTACACTGTGCTGGTTTTATATACATTTTGAAATATTTTCATCAAACTGGTTAACATAGACGCCTTGGCATTTTCTTAGTTATTGTTCTAAGACATTTATATTCTTAAATTCTCATTGTCTCTTTTTTTGTCTTCTTCAGAATGAATCAAATATTTTTATGACATCATGGTATCTTTTTTTCATTAGCTTTCTAGCTAGAAATCTTTAATTGCTTTTATTATTTAAATGGTCATATTTAAGAGAGATTTAAAGAATAAGAAAATTTCTTATATACAGTAGAAACTCTGTCATTGACTACCTCCAAACATTGACCACCTCCTTAAGTTGACCTAATTTTCATAGACTGGACGTGACCCACATGTGCATGTCAGCATAATAGGCCTAGTTCCTTATGTTGACTAGTTTGTTACAGTCCCTTAGTGGTCAGCTTACAGATGTTCTACCATATTTTGTTTGTTTGGGTGTTGGGTGTTGGCTTTATTGTTGTTTGTTTGCTTGCAATAGGCAGGAGAGTAATTCTAGTTGCGTTACTCCATTTTGGCTAGAAGAGAGAATCTAATCAGTTTCTTCTAATTGATTTTTCTTCTTATTATGGGTCCCATTTTCTTTTTTTCAGATGTCTGGCAATGGTTTTTAATTGTATGCTAAGTATCATGATTTACTTTCTTACATGATGGATATTTTTTGTATTCCTATAAATGTCTTGTCCTGGGACACAATTAAGATAGTAGTTCCTAAAAATAAAATACTGTAGTTTGATCTTTTGAAGATTTGCTTTTAATGTTTGTTAGTTGGAACCAGAGCAGGCTTTGGGGTTAATTTCATCCCCCTACTGGGATAATACCCTTCTCATATCTCTAAATGAATGATAAAGCTTTTTGGGTTTTTTTAGATAGAATCTCACTATCTCATTCGGGGGAGAATACTGTGATGTTACAGCTCACAGCAACCTCCAACTCTTGGACTTAAGTGATTCTCTTGCCTCAGCCTCCCAAGTAGCTGGGATTGCAGGCACCCACCACAATGCTGGGGAATTTTTTGTTGCAGTTGTTATTGATGTTTAGCAGGACCGGGCCAGATTTGAAAGCACCAGCCTCGGTGTATGTGTCTGGTGCTGTAACCACTGTGCTACGGGTGCTGAGCCATAATAATGTATTTTCTTCTGACTAATAGGAACTTAAGTTATTTCTGCTTTTATGTAAATTCTGGATATTTTTCCTTTTAATCCTTAGAGTGGTTCTTTCCTCAGCCTTGAGTAGTTTTCTTACATATATTTACTTATTAGTTCTCAGTTGAAGAGTCCAAATGGACCATTTGCAATCTCTGAAGTTCTTTTTTCTTGTAACAATGTCATGTGAATTTTGCATCCTTTGGTCTCTCAGACACTCAGCTTTGTATCATCATCTCGGGGAAAGCTCTGGGGTCTGTATGTGTTCTTCTTCCCCATGCCATGGCTTGGAAACTCTCTCCAGGCAGAGAGCTATGGCAATGTAGGCATACCTACACTGTTTGTTTCCCCCTCAAAAGGATCATTGCTCTGTGTTATATGTCATCCAATGTCGAAAACTATTGTTTCTATGTTTTTATCCTCACTATTTCAGTAGAAGGATAAATCTTTTCTCACTTACTCCATCTTAGCCAGAAGCAGAAATCTTATTTAAAAACAAACTGAGTGTATACCTGACCCTTATGCACTAATTTCTGTTTGTTTTTTCCATATCTAAAGCAGGTGTGTAATTTTCTCATCTTCCTTCTCAAAACCTTTTCACCATTTACTTCCTAATGAAGCAAACATCTTTCAAACATCTTTCACAGTGTTAGGAAAGTTGAAGGATATAGGAAAAGGACAGAATTTTGAGTCAAGAGACTTCTCTCTGACTCTAGCTTTCAATATTTACCATTTGTTTCTTTGAGAAAGTTCCTGTATTTCTCTAAATTTTAGTAAATAGGGCATAATAACAATAATACACATCCAAACTACTCAACAGATTGATCATAAGTCCAAATGACACCATATACAGAAAAACACTTATAATTTGTATACCATTTTTACAAATGGTAGTATTTACCTTCATTGCCAAGACTGGCTTATATTTATTTTCAGTGCATTTAATGTCTTTCATTTGCTTTATTTCTTTCTGAATGTCTGCCTCTCTTTTGTACTATTTTGTATTTTCTTTTTTTCCTAACCTAGTATCACTGAATAGGTGCTTAGAACTTTGTTGAATATGAAAGAGCAGAAGGAAATAAGTCAGGACAAGTCAGAAGGCCTGAGTTCTTGTCTCAGCTCCGTCATTTATGGCTAATAAGTTTAAGACACATTATTCAATCATACTGAGATTTAACCTTCTAGACCAGAAAGATAAATAACTCATTCTCTGCTTAAATTAAAGAATCATTTTGAGGATCAAATATACGTAAAAAAGTACATAAATATCGATATACATATATTGTATATAAATTGGTATTGTACAATGTTATCCTATTACTGTGTATTGTTCTATAATAAAATAAATTACTCATATGATAATATAATAAAGAGATGTATGCTGTTATTAATGCTAGCATAACTAGTATTTTCTAACTAAAAGAGGGAGAAAAAATAATCCCTATCTTATACTGCAGACTAAAGCTAGTTATTACTTTTTCCAGAGTTGGCAAATACATGCCCATTATGTATAGTTTCTTGCTTAAGATATTAAAATTATTTTCTAGAAAACATTTCTTTAAATCAAGGAATTTATTAGTTAGGAGTAGTTAGGATTTAATGATGGAATATGTCAATATCACATGGGAGGTAGCACTCCAAATTAGCAAAAAAAAAAAAAAATTAAATGCAAAAAAATTATTTTCTTACTCAATTTTAATTTCAACCTCTGCTCCCCATGTAGTGTTAGATAACTAGCAAGATAGGGGGTTATATATACATAATATAGTTGGTACAGTGGATGATATGGTGAGTAAAATTAAAATGTCAGATGAAAGAAATTGCTAGAGCCAAGTGTTGGTTTGCATAATTATGTAAGGAAAGATTCATTATAAGTAGGTGAATTTTTCGGGTACACAAGACTTTACCTTTTTAAGCATCTAAACTGTCTTTTCCAGGTCCTATAGATTGCTCACCCTATCCACATATGTTGGCCTACATGGGTTACTTCTTGCCTTATTATATGACTGAATTAAAGATTACCTGTTAAACCAGGAAGGAGAGCAACAACAACAAAAAGCTATTACTAGATTATAAAGATGTGGAATGGTTTAAACAAGATTTCTGAGAAGTTGCGAATAGGATTATTTATATTTTATACCATAATCAAAAGAATTGTTTGATTCTGGCTTCAACTTTAGGGTGACCAGATTCTAACATCTGTAAGGCAGGACAACATGGCACCGGGGCGGCGCAGAAGCACGGGGCAGGGGCCCCAGCCAAGGCAAACTTTGATAAGCAGTTCTGTCTAATCACTTCTCAGCAATTATTTATTACAGTTTAACATTATAAAATTAACAAAAATAATATAAAACTCATATTCTGGCAAAATAGCCATATGGCGGCCGA
>CAUYQV010035066.1:0-51244 GCA_963574575.1 Galagoides demidoff | reverse complement strand
GCCATGGCATCACAGCTCATAGCAACCTCCAACTCCTGGGCTCAAGCGAGTCTCCTGCCTCTGCCTCCCAAGTAGCTGGGACCACAGGCACCCGCCCCAACGCCCGGCCATTTTTTGGTTGCAGCCATCATTGTTGTTTGGAGGGCCTGAGCCAGGGATATGAACCCGCCACCTTAGGTGTACGTGGCTGGCACCTTAGCCGATTGAGCCACAGGCGCCGAGCCAAATATTCTAATTCTTAAGTGTACTAGCCACATTTCAAGTGCCCAACAGTCACAATTGGCTATGAACTACCATTTTGGACAGTGAAACTATAAAAAGTTTGTATTATTATAGAAATTTCTGTTAAGCAGCCTGCTCCCAAGAAAGGTGCCACAATTAGACCTGTGTGTCTGGATCAGGAGAGACAGAGGAATATTTGCAAGTTGATTAGGTGGGGCCCTCTAAGGTTGGAGGAAGAGTTTGTCCATATAAATGATTAAATGGCCTTTCTGGGATCATACAGCTGGTTTTGGTGCAGTGCTTTAGGAAGATTTCAAGTTGGGGAGTGTATTACAGGATGGTTCTGCTGAATTATAAGGAATTTATCTTGATATAACTAGATCTAGATCTAACCTCCTCCTCCAAGCAGCTGAGAATCTTAAAAGGCCCCAAATGAAGACCTTGACATGGTGCAAATTGAACTCACAGCTAAATGTTAACATTTATTTTTGAAAGAAACCCACTTGGTTTATAATATAAGTATGAGACATTTCCATTTTCTTTTCCTATAGCCTTAAAATAGTTATGGTTTAGATCCACAGACATTTATTAGGATGCTGAGATCTGTTGTCACAGCGTGTAAGATGTCATTGGAACTTTCCTAGGGAAAATTGTAATGCAGCTCCTCTTTTGAAAATTTATTTATTCTTCTTTGCTTTTTAAAATGGACTTCTTTTGTTTCAAAAGAGCAGGAAAGGATGAGATAAAACCTGGAGATGATGAAAAAGTATATCCTGTTTGTCTGTTTTCTGTGCAAAACGAAAGGTTAGAGCTATTATTTTTTTCTTCAAAATAAAGCAAATAACTCTTTGGTCATCTATAATAGGGCAGCACTATTTTGAACAGTTTGATGTCATTTCTACATCCCTCAAGGAAACAAAGGGGAAAGTCAGAGGAAAGGGAAAGGCGGCTTTGATAAGTTATGCCAGTCGCTGGTCCCTGAGAGTGAAGCATCCTGTTTTTATCATGTGGCTGAAAAACAGTAGGAAAAAAAAAATCACTGTGATCAATGGTATCCATTCTTTTGTTATTTCACAGTTACCTGCCACAATTCCCTAAATAATCAAACTAAATGAGGGCCTTTTTAGTGACAACTGTGAAACAATGGGCCCGACTGGGTAAAGGTCAGTGGAAAATTACAGTTGGAGGTAAAGAAAGAATAGTGACAAGCTAGAGAAATCTCATGATAGGAATAACATTCAGAGTCAGGAATGTCTGTCGTCACTGGATTTTATGACTGTTCCATCAATGCCATCAATTAATGCTTTCCAAAAATCAGCAGGCTATGGTACACATAAAAAGAATTAGAAAATTGAATGCTCATAAAAATGAAGAATTCTTTCCAAACAAAAATGGCTTTTAAATTGACTTTTTGTGGATCCTAGGATTGCCATATCCATTAATCATTCAATCATTTAAAAGGACTTCTAGCAAAATGACCTCAGGGATTGCTCCCATTTGGAATTCATATTCATCCCGTCGTCTTATCTCTGGGTGTCCAGGTGCATTCCCATAGCATTTATCAACACAGCATCTATAGGATGTCACTTCAGCACAAGTACATGTGCCGCAATTACAGGAGAAACACCCCTTCCCCTGTCTCTGCGGATCAGACTGTCTTTCTAGCACAGGCTCCATGTTGGCACAGAGAGCAGTGAGCAACATCTCTATGCTTTAGTACCTTTAGGGATATTTAAAGCAAAACCTTCACTTCTTTTCTTTGTATATATGGTTCTTTAATTGACATAAGATTATTTGACATGGAACTATCTAGTAACTAACTTGCCTGTCTTCCTAATGTCTTTGTTTGGACTTGGAAGAACCGTAACAGAAAAATTCAATCACCTGGATGTTTATTTTATTTGCCACTGAACAGCTGGATATTTACACACACCAAGGTAATAATCTCCTTCAATGCTTTTTGTGTGAATTGTGCACACCCTGCCTTAGATCGGAGGCAAGATCAGTTAAAATCATTCTGCAGAGCTATTTATCCAATTACGCTATTACCAAAAGGGAATATGATTTAAGCTTTTGTCATTTAGAACATTATGATGATTTATATGGAGCTGGTTACTACTTTAGAATTTCTGTACATATTTTTTATCTCCATTACAGCTTCAAGCCTCCCAGTGAATTGAAAATATTCGAGTATTTAGACGAGTCCCAGTGGACTGTCCCTGGGAATGAACAGAAGGTCTTTCTCCCTCCCCCCTCTTTCCTGTTTTCAAGTTACAAGGCCAGATATATGGTTGTGAGACAACACAGAAGCAGTGTCAAGAAAACCATTTTGCTCAAGGGACCTGGCAGCTGAACTTTCCCTACATGCTTTTAAAAAGAAAAAAAAATGCATATATGTATATATACCAATTTTAAACAAATCCAAAGATTTGTGGAGCCCTTGTTCACCGATGTTGCTGTAGATATGAACGTACACCAAATGAGGTAACAGATTAAAAAATGTTGATACATAAACTCTCTCACGTTTTCTAACAAGAGATCTGGGAAGTTTAAAAGCATATCAGGTTTCTCAGAGATTATTAACTCTGGACAGCATTTCAAAGTATATCAAGTCTTGCCTGCTTTATACCAAACAGAAGGGTATGTACTACCAGACTAAGCAGACAGAACTCATAAGAACTGTAATAAATCAAATTAAGAAATATTTATTGAATACCTCTTTGTCTCCAGCATTGAACTGTTATGTGTGTGATGTACACACAACATAAATGGAAAAGTCTGTGGCCCCCAAAAGCTTAAATGAATTTGGGTAGATAAAACAACTCGGCCCAGAAAATAAATACTAATGTGAAAATTGAATAGCAATTCAAAACTAGTGTCTTGAGCAATACAGGACCCAAATGGGCCCAACCAGGTATTAAAAGACAGAACCATTTAAGTTTTTAAGTTGAAAAGATAGGTTTGTAAAAATTTTGCTGTAGAGAATAATGTTGAGGCTCAATATACATTAACACTTCTTCAGGGACACCAGGCCTTGACCAAGTCTTGTAATGGTTCCCAGTTAGATGCCCTGATTATAAGGGGAGAAAATGACCTAAATGCTTATAGGCACCTGTGCTCATGGAATGAAGTTATAAGTAAATTATAAAATAAAAATATACAATAGGCAAGACACTGAATCGCTGTGTAGGATAAAAGGTGCCCTTGTTCTTGGTAATATCCTACTATGACACAGTAGCTAAAGGTTCTTTTAAGTTGCTAGACTTACCTGAATTATCTGCCAGATCTGCCCACCCCTCAAAAAGTCTAATATCTGAAAGTCCCAGCCTCTTCTTTCTTGCTTTGCTAACTATACTTACTAAGAAAATCAAAACAAAAAAGAGTTTTTTAGTTTAAAGTCAATTGCTAGTGTCCCCGTTTTCTTTGACCTGAAGACGCTTTAAATAAACCCTGACACACATGACCCAGCCCCAGGGCACATTCAGCTATTGCTGGTTCATCATAGTGAGATATAGCAAAGAGTTTCAAGAAATAACAAAAATAAAGAACCAGGGAAGACCATATCAAATAAATAAACAAATGAAATATTTGTATTTATTTATTTTTTGCAGTTTTGGCCAGGGCCGGTCTTGAAGCTACCACCCCTGGTATATGGGGCCAGCGCCCTACTCCTTGAGCCACAGGCACCACCCAAATGAAATATTTTTAGATCAAAAAAAGATTTTACAAGCTGAAATTCAATTAACTAAAACAGGAGAGAGAGATAGGGAAAAGATCAAATCTCTTATCTTGAAGAGAAGGGGACTAAAAATGATTTCTTTTACAGATTTTGGTAATTTAATGTAGTTGTAAGAATGGTGGTAAGACATTAAGCACCAATCTTAAGTAGAACTAAAAAAAAGTATGTCTACCTTGAAAGTCTATGATGAAAATGAAAGAGATCTTACAGCAAAACAGAAGGAAATGTAAAAAGCAAAGAAATCAAAATTAAAACACTTAACAAGATGACAAAATTAAAACCAAACACAGTGTATCATTAAAGGGTTGACAAGAGCCGGGGAAATTAGGTAGTTCTATGAAAGCACTATTTAAAATGTACGTGCCGGTTTAGGGACATTGCTAGGGTAAATTTACTATCCCGAGGCTGGGATTAGAACTCTTTCTCAGCCCTAAGCCTGAAGAGTGAAAGGAAGCAACAGTTGCCAAGCAGTACCTGGGAAGCATGTCTGGTGTGAACCTTTGGACCAGCGGGGTGTGGCATTTGGTGAAGAGACAGCTATCCATGAGACCCAGCAGGAGAGAACCCCTGGCCTCGCTCTCTTCCTCTTCTGCCATCTCCCGCCTGAGTCTCCCATTGATGAACTCACAGAAAGCCAGATGGCAAGAGTCTTTAATGTCATCCATATAATCCATAAAGCAGTAGAAATGGTGGAGATTTGATCTACAAGGGCAAAAAGAAGATAATTACTTAAATAATCATAAACTGAGCAGAATTTTTTTTTTAAAACATCCCTAATGGAGTTTTTAAAATAATAATGAAAACAATTAGGATATAATTCCTATACCCATGAAATCCACTGCACACAATTCAGCATACTGTATTCAGAGTTCAAAAATCAGGACTATATAATTAGAGAATATTTTTATTACATTAAAAGGAAAACTCAGTGCCAATTAGTAGGCAGAGTCCCACTTCCTCTTCCCCTCTCCCGGCAAACCCAATCTATGTTCTTTCTCTGCACATTTCCCAGTCTGTACATATTGTCTACATGGAAGCATATGACATGTGGTGTTTTTATGTCTGACCTCTTATCTTAGCATGACATTTCCCAGGTTGGTCCCTGTTGTAGCAAGGGTCAGTCCTTCCTTCCTTTTTCTGGCTGAATAATGTTTCATCGCACGAGTGTACCGCGTTTTGTGTTCCAGTTCTTCAGTTGGTGGACATTGATTGTTTTTCCTTTTTGACCATTATGCATAATCCTCCTAAGGATACTCCTGTTCAAGTTTTTGTGTGAATATTTGTTTCCACTGTTCCTGTGCAAATGCCTGGAGTGGACTTGCTGGGTCATGTAGTAACATGAGGTACAACGTTTTAAGCAATGATTAATCTCTTTCCCAAAGAGCCATATAATTTTAAAATCCCACTGGCACTGCTAAGGGTCCCAATTCCTCCACATCTTTGGTAACATTGGTTTTCATCTGTCTTTTTTTACTTTGGTCATATTATTGGGTTCAAAGAGGTATCTCATATGGTTTTGATTTGCATTTCCCTGATGAGGCTGTTGTGGATCTTTTCATGTGTTTATTGGCTATTCATGTTTGTGTGTATATTTGGACAATGCCTATTTCAATCCTTTGCCCTTTTAAAAATAATGTTATTTAGGCTCTGTACCTGTAGCTCAGCAGCTAGGGCACTAGCCACATACACCAGAGCTGACAGGTTTCAATTTAGCCCAGGCCTGCCAAACAACAATGTCAGCTACAACCCCAAAATAAAATAGCTACATGTTGTGGCAGGGTGTCTGTAATCTCAGTTACTTGGGATGCTGTGCAAGAGAATTGCCTAAGCCCAGGAGTTGGAGGTTGCTGTGAGCTGGGATGCCACAGCACTCTACCAAGGGTGATAGTGTGAGACTCTGTCTCAAATAAATAAATACATTAAATAGAAATTATTTTATTTGCTTTGTAATTTGGTGTCTTAAGAGTTCTTCATGTATTCTGGATCCAAGTCCCTTATAAGGTATATGATTTATAAATATTTTCTCCCATTCCATTGGTTTACTTTTTGCTTTCTTGTTTAACCTGTATCAAATTTAAATAATGTTTTTCTTTTATAGCATGTGCTTTAGATGTCTTATCTAAGTCTAATAATGTCTAATTCAAAAATGTATTCCATATTTTCTTGTAAAAGTTACATAGTTTTACCTCTTTAATTTTGGTCAGTGGTCCAACTTGAGTTAATTTATATATACAGTAAGGAGGGTGAGTCTAGCTTCTTTCTTTCACATGTCCACCTATTTCAGCATCATTTTTTGAGAAGGCTATTATTTCTCCCTTGAATTATTCTGTCATTTTTGTCAAAAATGAATTAATCGTTGACCTACAACTTTATTTCTGTAGTTATTCTATTTCTTTCTTCTGTGTATCTATCCTGTGTCAGTACCATGTTGCCTTTATTACTGTAGTTATGTACTAAATTTTAAAATAGAGATGTATGAATCCACCAAGTTTTTTTATTATTTTAAAGATAGTTTGGCTTTTTTGACTTTTTGGCCTTTCCATATGAACTTTCAGATCACTTTATTAGTTTCCTAAAAAAAGAAAAATCCTAGGTGGGATTTTGGTAGGGATTGCATTGAACCTGTGGATTAGTATAGGGAATACAGTCATTTTAGCAGTAATAAGTCTTAATCCCTAAGTATATGATGTATTTTCTTTATTTATGTCCTTTTAATTTTTTTACAATGATGCTTATTAGTTTTCAATGTATAAGCCTTATAGTCCTTTAGTAAAATTTATCCCTAAGTTATTATAAGCACATTTTTAAGTATCTTTTCAGATTATTCGTTGATCATGAAGAAAATGTAAATTTTTTATATATTGATTTCATATCTTGAAAACTTGATGTATTCATTTATTAATTCTAGTAGTATTTTAACAGATTTTTTAGTATTTCTAGATACAACATTATGCCACTTGTAAATAATGATAGTTTACTTCTTTCTGATTTATTCTTTTGTCTAATTGCTCTAGTAGTTTGTTATAGCAGTAATAGTAATTAATATCTCTATATCCCATAAATTTTGATAGTTAATGTTTTTATTTTTGTCTTGAATGTTTTCCAGTTTCTCTTGTTATTTCATCTTGTTTTCAATGTCTTTTAAAAAATATTTCCATAAGGCAGCACCTGGCTCAGTGAGTAGGGCACCAGCCCCATATACTGAGGGTGGTGGGTTCAAACCCGGCCTGGCCAAACTGAGACAAAAAAATAACTGGGCATTGTGGTAGATACCTGTAGTCCTGGCTACTCAGGAAGCTGAGGCAAGAGAGTCACCTAAGCCCAAGAACTGGAGGCTGCTGTTAGCTGTGACGCCATGGCACTCTATTGGGGGTGATAAAGTGAGACTGTCTCTAAAAAAAAGAAAAAATAGTATTTCCATATACATTTGGATTTTCAAAATTGTCTTCTAATTGGTTTTCTTTTATTGGTTTCTAATTCAATTCCATTGTGATCAGAGAATATACTTTGTATAGTTTCAGTGTTTTACATTTATTTAGTCTTGTTTTATAGCCAACCACATGGGGCATTCTCAGTTCTCCAGGTGCACTTGAGAAAAATCTGTATTGTGGTGTTGGATGGAGTGGTCTGTAGATGTTAGCTAAGTCTAGTTGGCTTACAATTTTATTCAAGTCTTTTGGTTCGTTTTCAGCTTCAACTTATTGTTCTATCCATTACTGAAGCCCAGTATTGAATTGCGGCCTTCACACTTTAATTCTTCAGTTTTTGCTTTATGTGTTTCGGGGCCTTATTGTCAGATGCGTGTGTGTGTGTGTGTGATTGTTATGTCTTTCTGATGGATTCACCTTTTCATGGCTTTAAACAACTTTGTGTTATACAGCAACTTTTTCTGAAAGTCTATTTTGTCTCATATTGAAGTTCTATTTTGGATGCTTCTTATGATGTTCATGGTCAATTCTTTTACTTTCAATCAACTTATTTGTCTGTTTGAATAGAGTGTGTTTTGTAGACAACATAAAGTTTGATCTTTTTTTTTTTAAAATCTATGTTTTCAAACTCTAGCTTCTGATTGTACTGTTTGGTCTATTTTTATTTAATTTAATTAAAGATAAGGTATGATTTAAAGCTGCCATTTCCCCACTAATTTCATACACCTTTTGTTCTTCTATTTCTCTATTACTGTCTTTGTGTTAAATAGATATTTTTTAGCTTACTTTTTCTCTCCTTCCTTCCTTCCTCCGTCCCTTCCTTCCTTCTCCTTTTTCCCATTTTTAAAAGTCACTTTCTACTGGCTGCTCTGAGGATTCTGATTAACATTTTAACTTAATCTAGTTCAGATTAATACTAATTTAAGTTAGGTAGAATTTAATAATTTTAGAACAACATAAAATCAGTCCCTTCCCCATTTCTTTCTGGCATTATTGTGACACAAATTATATCTTTAACATTATAAGCCTATCAATATGGTTTTTAATCATTATTTTATGCAGTTATACTTTGAACTAAAAAGAAAAATGAAGAATTACATGTAAAAATACATTTATATTGTTTTTTATATTTATCTATGCAGATACTTTGACTAATACTTATTTCTTTGTATAGGTCTGAGTTATTTTCCAATGTCATTTCATTTTAGCTTGTTGGACTTTCTTATTTCTTACAAGGCATTCTGATAGTGACAGATTTTCTCGATTCTTGTTTGTCTGAGAATGTCTTTATTCCTCCTGAATTTTGAAGAATATTTCTGTTCGACATAAAATTTGTTGCTGACTGTGTTTTTCTGTCTTCACTTTGACTATGTCATCCCCTTGCTTTTTGCCACTGTGGTTTCTGAGAAGTTATCTCTTAATCTTATTTGGGTTCCTTTATATTTTGTGAATCACTTTGTCCTTTTTTCTTCCTTATTCCTTTTTTTTTTTTTTGCATCTTTGATTGCATTGGTTTAAAATCCTAATCTTCACACTCAGAGAATCTTCCCTCTGCTTCTGCTTGGTCTAGCCCGTTGTTAAAGCTTTCTGCTATATTTTGAAGTTTATAAATGGAAAGTTAATTTTAAGATTTTTTTCTTTCTTATGATGTCTGGCTCCTTAGTAAATTTTTTTCTTTTCTTTTTTCCTCATTGATTTCCTGTAATATTTTTTGGTTTTCTTTGTATTGATTTTCAACTTTCTCTTCAATCCCATTTATCTTATTTGCCATCCATGCTCTGAATTCCATTTCTGACATTTTGACAAATTTCTTTTGGCTAGACTCCATTTCTGTAAAAATTGTGATCCTTTGAGGGTGTTGAACTAATTTGTTTTTTTCATGTTGCAAGAACTCTGTTGCTGGTTTCTTCTCATTTGAAACTCATTCCCTCAGATCAGGGCAGCTAGGCTTGTTGTACACCTGTAATCTTTTTGCTTGAAATTCTCCTACTTAGTGAGAAGAAAGAGAGTTTCCTGGATAGCACTTCTGTGACCTTCTCTGGAAAACTGACTCATCAGGAGAGGGGCAGATGCACTCTGAGTCTGTAATGCAGCCATTTTGTGTTGTCCCATTTCTCCGTTATTGTCATAGCCTACACCAATGCTGGATGATTTCAGCATTGGATGGTGGATGGTTCCCAACATTGCCTTTGGAAGGTTGGCTAGGAGGCTGAGCAAGCTCCTCTCCAGGGAGTCTGACATAGTGGGAGATTTCTCTGACCTAGTCTCCCAACACTGGTGGCAGTTATGGCTAGTCAAAATGATCTAAACCAGGTTATCTATACAGTGGTTGTAAGTTTATTCACTCTCCGTGGGTCTAGACCAACAGTGGCTCATGGCTGTAAGGTTCCTGGTGGAGCAGTCAACCAGTAGACCACAGGGGTGGTTACTTCCAGGCAGGGATAGCAGCCTTGGGGTGAAGCTGTGGGGCTGGATAGTGGGAGCGCAGGACCTTCAGGAATCATGTGTGGGTCTTGGCACAGTACAGAATCCTCAGGGGCAGGGTTGCTCTGGAGCTGAGATATCAGGATAGCATCATTTGCAGTGACAGGGTATGGCAGCCAATGTGTGCCTTCAGTGCTCACTCTGCAGTGCATTGTTACTGCACAGATTCCAAACAGCTCCTTATCAGTCCAGAAGTCTGAAATTATGGTTTGGGTTCCCTCACAGCTTGGGCTACAGTATCCAAAAGGGGACTCCTGGGGTCCTTCCTGTCCTTCCCCACATGTGGGTGCCTCCCCTAGGTACCTCTCAACATTGCCGAGTGGATCACCTCATCACCTTCTCCTGCATTCTGATTGTCCCTCCCTCACTCCTCTTTTGATTTACCATGATCTCTCCACAAGGAGCCGTGTGTAGGTGGGCATCCCCCTGTAACTTTTGATCCTTCCCTTGAAGTGGCGTGCCTGGGCAGCTTCTAGTTCACCATCTTGCCTCCTGTCTCCGTTACTAAACTTTCATCAGAGCGTACCATAAACTTTTATTTTGTCTGACAGAAACACAGTATCTGTCTAATTAATTTTAATTATTTGACAAGAATATTGACCATCAACTCACTTTGCTCAATAACTTTAAAAACCTCAATTATGACAAATGGTAAATGGAGGGTGGGCTGTTGTTGCAAGAAAATTCCTAAGGAAGTATGAAGAAAAAGGAAAATAAAAGTCCATCCAAAGTGCTTTTCCATTCCCAAGGGAGAGCTGGGGAGGCAGAGATACGGTATGCTTTGCTTCTTCTTTATTTCCATCTGTAGAATATAAAGGAAAGGTCAATGCCAAGTGTGAGAAGAAGGGACCATAGAAATGAGAGAATTAAGATGACCAGAGGAAAACGCAGTTACTGAAGTAAGTTGGTACGTTATAAATCAGATGACTTTTAATGTTCTTAAGACATACAAGTAAAAGCCACGGCTATAGCATTTAGATCATTTGACTAAACTATTTCTCTCAATGAAAGTTTTTATGAGATTAATTTTATAGCCTACCATGGAAGATTTTGAATCTATAGTGCTCCAATGACTGCCTTATTGGACTTTGATAAAAATTTTAATCCTAGACCTGAGAGAGAAGTTAAATTACCTAATATTAGCCTGATTATTGGACTCAAATATTAAAGAAGTGAGGAAGAAATCAGTAGATCAAATAGATGTCTGCACCCCTATGTTTATTGCAGCACTATTCATAATAAACAAGATATGGAATCAACTTAAGTGTCCATCAGTGTATGAGTGGATAAATAAAATGTGGTATATATATATATAAGGAAATATTATTTACACATAGAAATATGAAATCTGTTATTTGCAACAACATGGGTGAAATGGGAGGGCATTGTGTTAAGTGAAATAAGTCAGGTGGAGAAAGACAAATTTCATGGTTTCTAATTTATATATTTGAGTTAAAAATGTTAAAAAAAATTGGAGATAGAAAGTAGAATGATGGTTACTAGGAGCTGGAAAGTGTAGTCAGGAAAGGGAGACCAGAAGGGTTGGTTTAATGGTCCAGAAGTACAGGTGGCTAGAATGAATAAGAGCTAACATTTAGTGGCCCAATAGGATAACTAGTTAACAATAATTTACTGCTTTTTTTTTTAAATTAAATCATAGCTGTGTACATTAATGCAATCATGGGGTACAATGTGCTGGTTTATATACCATTTGAAATATTTTCATCAAACTGGTTGACATAGCCTTCACCACATTTTCTTAGTTATTGTGTTAAGACATTTATATTCTACACTTAGTAAATTTAACATGTACCCTTGTAAAATGCACTGTAGGTGTGGTCCTACCACTTACCGTCCCTTCACCCATTCTCCCTCCTCCCCTCCCTCTCCTCTTTCCCCTTGTTCTTGGGCTATAGTTTCATAGTAGGGCTGAGTACATTGGATACTTTTTCTTCCATTCTTGAAATACTTTGCTAAGAAGAATATGGGAATTTATTGTTATTTTAAAATAACCAAAGAGTTAATTTAAAATGTTCCTAACACAAAGAATTTATAAATGCTTGAGATGATAGTTATAGCAATTATCCTGATGTGATCATTACATATAGTATACTTGTATCAAAATATCACATGTAACCTATAAATATATACAGGTATGGTGAATCTATAATACTTAAAAAGAAAATATTCAAAAATAAATAAGAATAAAATAAAGAAGTGAAGGATAATTACTCATGTACTATTGGGAAATTTGGAATCAAGTACAAAGTCAGTGGACATGGGGTGCAGAGATGTAGAAACTGCACTCTGGGAGAGATAATACACCTTGAAACTCAGGTGGAGAAGAAGCCTTAGTGGTCAATACATTAGGATGTCTCAAAGTTCTCAGGGTTCTTCAAATTGGAAATATACTGTATGTTGAACTAAGTTTTTCAGGGGCTTTCCACCAGTTGAAAGCTTTTTGTTTATTTTTGTTTGGATGAGATGTCCATACTTTTACCTATCAATACAGGACTTAAAATGTACTCAAAGGGCAGAGTGGAGGTCACATCTGGCCACATCCCATAAAATATGTAACATTTCTCCTTTGCAAAAACCAACAAATACTTTAACTGTCCATAACTGTAACAATCACTTTGGTAAGGGGAATATGTTACCGTTAATGACTGAGCCAACTAGGATTTGACCCTAAAACAAACAGTTCTCCAGAGAAATCTGGTACTTTAGTTAGCACCAGGAGAAGGATGTCATTAGTGAGTGGAGGCTTCTTTTACACAGGTGTGTATGTATGTGTGTGTGTATTTTATAAACATTGGAAAATCCCTGAGAGGAAAAGAAAAATGAATTAGACATTTTACTATTCTCAAGTATAAATTTCAACTTTAAAAAGTCATATTTACCTGATGAAAAAAATAAAACTGTTTCCATAGACAGGCACTGTTTTTGCTTATAATGACCAGTGGATTATTGCCAAGATATATTGTAACGGAAGATTTTATAAGTCACTGCTTGTGTGTTTATTTTAAAAACTATGAGATCCTTAAGGGTAGTTTATTTTTATCTCCATAGTGACTATCATGTTGATTTGTGCACATGCGGGGCTGAGAAACTTTTGATAAAGGAATAAATGGGTTACAGCATTTTTTAAGGCATCAGTAGAAATTGCTAAATGAAAGGGCAACAATTCAGCTACAATTAAAGCTGTAGTCATCAAATTGGAATACTAATTCAATGGGGCAATAAGAAAAGCAAACAACAAAAGTCAGTTTTCTCCAAATGAAAGCTCAAAAGTCCAGAGGCAAGCATGATCTTATTAATTCAACCGAAGTTTCTTTTAGGCAGAAATAATTTCGGCTGAACATGCTCAGTTATGTTTTATTTAACTGCCTCCAGTGGAGTTCTTTTGATCAAAACCTGAAGTGTTTGAAATTCTCAGCAGTTATTTCTGCTGTGTTAGTGCCTCAGAGGTCACACAAAGACATCGCAGACCCCTGCTGTACATGCCTGTCTATTGCCATAAACATCTCACTTGCAGAGGAAGAAGGTAATTAAAAGATTTCTATGAGGAGCATGTGGGTGCTCAGAAAAGAGGTCTGAGGCTGCGCCGCTGAAGGATTTATGAATTAAATTTGCTCACTCTGCTACAGAAAAGGTGACAGCATCTCCAGTTCACAAGAGTGTTTTTAATTTAGACATGTTATGCATGGACAGCAACAACAACAGTCATTTCCTTTGTACAAGCCTATTACTTACAAATCATGACAGCACCACAGATGCATTAATTTGAAGGAGTGAATAGATAACGGTCGCAAAACTATGTAAGTTTCTTGTTTTAGTTCTCATTGCCTGGAAATGCCCAAGCAAACTAAATAGTATTTTCACAGAAAAAAAATATATGATCATGCTGAAGTATTTAGGAGGAAGTATTCTGAGGCAATAGTTTACTTTAAAAGATATCCTAATAAAGAAGTAATGATTGATTAACAGAGGGGTGGAAAGAAACAGCAAATCTTCCACAATATTAAAATTAGTATGTAAGTGGCATGTACATGAAAAATTTTTCTGTGCCTTCCATGCTTTTCATAATAAAATTTTGGAAAATAGAGGCTGGAAATGTATTATTACTGTTTTAAGATATACATTAAAGAAAAATTAAATGTAACTGAAACATAAAAATGATGTCAAGCTATATTTCACTGTAACAAAGTATTCTTTGAAAACCAAAGCATATTAAGTTAATTGCCATAATCAATGGGGATCTACAAATTAGGACCCTTTATTAGAGAAAATCTCTGAAAGCCCTTTGTAATGCTAACCAATTCTACTCATCAATGCTAAGGTCAATGTTAGGTGGCATAACCAATCCGTTTATTTTAACAATGCTCCAAGTTGATGACTGCAATTCATTCTAATCTATTGGAGACTAATCAATCCAAGTGATAATTACATATAAAACTTGTTTCATTTGGGTATTGACTGTTCACTAAAAGTTAGTATGACTGCATCCTGCCTTGCACTTTGGTCTTAAGTTTTCACTCTCTTGTGATAGCATACATTAGTCACTGTAAGGCATATCACCATAAGGTTTTCAGTAACCCTAGTTAGCACAATATACCAAAAGAGATAGATCAAATGTCTAGCAGATGGTTCTGGGTTCCGTTCACAGATGATACATGAAAACTGCTAAGATGATGTTCGTCTTCGGAGTGTGCAATATCGCGTAGTGACGTTCCGGAAGCTCAGAGTTCCACACAGGGACACCCTCAGGCAAGTCTGAGACTTTTATTTAGACAAAATAGTTATTTGTGAATAAAAATCTTACCAAGATTATCAGGACAAAAGTGAGGTTTCAGAAGTTGAGGCAATATAATCAATAAAGCATAGGGACCCTGAGGTCAGGAAGTCTAGAATTACAGACCTCCTTTGCCTCTCAGGAGATTTATGACTCTGGATAAGACCTACAACATTTCTAAGATGCAGGTTCCTTATCCATAATATTAAGATGATAGTATCTTTCTAATTTTTAGGCTTATTGAGAATTATCAATTGAAATCATAGATATTATACACATTTCATAGTGCTCAGAGAATAGGAAGTTATCATTACAGGACAATCATTAAAAAATAAAAATAGATATAATAAAAATGATCATTAATATTAGATCATTTTCATAATAGTAGTGCATATTCAAAACTAGATGTTTTTTTCTTTAAAGGTAAGCACTATCAGTATCATTTTGAATTTTCAGTGTAGCATCACTATATAAATTCAGATTATTTAATAAAAATCAGGTTTTTGTAGCTGGGAGAAAGACTAAAAAACTCAATGGGTTTGTTCAGCAGCTGTCGTAACAATAATAATAACTGCAGTGAGTGATGCATAGATTCTTCTAAGAGCTAACATTCTCTGAAAATAACTGTTAATTGGTGAAACACAGGTGCCTGAATTAGGGTTTAAAAATAAATTCCTTAGGATCGCTTTAGTAACAGAAATATTATTTATAATAAAAATAAGGTACTATTTTCTTAAAAAAATAACAGCTCAAAAATATTGCATATTTCCTGGGTTACTTATATAAAAATACAAGCACATCTTTAAAAATTAATGAAGATCCACATTAATACTAAAAATAGTTATTTCTGCTGATGTGAATGGATTAATAAGGACAGGACAGCCTGACATCCGGTGCCTTAACTTAGGGAACACATTTAACAAAAATATCCGTGGTCTCTCAGAATAGCACAAACAAACTGTAGGACTGAGATTTTTAAGTTTCATTGGGTAGCTTCTTAAATTGCTTGCATTTTAGTTTGCAAAAAATTTATTCATATAAAGTAACAGTGGGCAGTGAAATTAATTAGAATTTCTACCATACAATTTCCCACAGCACCAAAATTTTCAGGATTTATTTTATTTTTCAAGATTATTTATTTATTTTGGATTATTCCTGAGGATATATTTAATGATTAATGCTATGTCATTTTATCATGAACTAACTAAATAAATATATGCTAGAAAAATATTTTTAAACACAAATATACACATTAGAATACACTCTATATTTTTTAATTTGGTACTTGTATAATACTGGAAAATTAAAATCTTATTCTTAAATGTAAGGAAAGGAAAAAATATAAAAAGGAGTGAAAACATAGATGTTTTTTCCTAATTAGAATCTACATAAATTGCATTAGAATTTTTTTTTTTTTAGAATTCTATTAAGTAAATCATACAGGATTGATATCCCATTTTATAGAAATGCATATTTTATGTTCTATAGGAAATCTAATTTTTGTAAATTACTTTATTATATTACATGTCCTGTATCATTACACACATTGACGTAATGAAAGTATAAATACTTTCATATAAAAACAAAAGCTGAGGTTACGGACGGAGCTAGATTGTAAAATTGAGAAAAACACTGTTTAAAATGCTTTTGAAAAAGAACTTTAATTTGAAAAAATGTATTCTCTTACGCAAGTATTAATGTTTAACATTGATTCTTCATCTATTATTTTATTAATTTATTTGCTAATGCCAGAAGACTATGCTGAGGACTTACTTAATGCTGGACCTTAAGTGATACATCAAAAAACTCGTGAAGGCCAGGAGTAGTGGCTCATGCTTATAATTCTACCATTCTGCTAAGTTGAGGAGGGTGTATCACTTGAGTTCAGGAATTGAAGACCAGCCTGAGCAAGAGACTCCTGATGGCAGAGCACTGTGTCTGGCAGCTGTAGATCCAGCTACTCTGGAGGCTGAGGTAAGGAGATGTGCTTGAGCCCAAGAGTTGGCAGTTGCTGTGAGCTATGATGCCATCACGACACTGTACCCAGGTAAACAGAGTGAAACTCTGTCTCAAAATACATAAATACAAATTACATGAAGGATACACTGTTAAGCGATTGATTAAACACAGTATTCATTTCTAGTTTTTTGGCAATTTTCATTTTTCTAGGAATATCCATTTTACCTGTCCTTTCACAGATTTTATTGGAGACATGTGATGTATGTATGGGTAATCATAAGAAATTCTTCAGTGTTTAATATATTATATGTTTATTTATAAAAAGATAAAGACACAGTCACATGTAAAAGACTGTACCAGGATCCAAACCTCTTAAAACTCACAATCATAACTAAATATTTAGTTCTATAATATGAGTTATAAAATATAGGGTGGTGCCTATGGCTCAAAGGAGTAGGGTGCTAGCCCAATATACTGGAGGTGGTGGGGTTCAAACACAGCCCCGGCCAAAAACTGAAAAAAAAAAAAAAAAAAAGAAAGAAAGAAAAAAAAAAGAAAAAAGAAGAAAAAATATATAGAGAGAGTTCTAAAATATGAAAAATAAATGGAAAAATTTAATAATTTTTATTTTCAACATCTATATTCTGATCACCTGGAGTGCCCTTTGCTGTATAAATTTTATTAGACTTTGGTTGTGTAATTCAAATTTATTAAACAAAATGGAAAGCATTTCATCATTTTTTCTGTGCTCTGGAATTTTTCATAATAATATGATAATATTGTATTAATGTATGTGTACATATACAAAAGGTGGCAAACATGGATAAATGTTTGCTATGATGGATATGCTAATTACCTGATCTCATCACTACTCATTATATGTCTTCTTGAAACATCATCATGTATCCCATAAGTTTGTAACATTATGACTTGTCAATTAAAAAATAAAATGTAGTTGCTACCCAGGAAGCTGAAGCAAGGGAATCGCCTAAGCCCAGGGGTTGGAAGTTGCTGTGAGCTGTGATGCCATGGAACTCTACCAAGGGTGACAGAGAGCAACTCTGTTTCTAAAAATAAATAAATAAATGAATAAATAAAATGTAGTTTATATTAATATGCACCATGGAATACTACTTAGTCCTGAGAAAGAATGGAATCATGGCTTTTGTGCCAACATGGATGGAACTAGAGGCCATTAAGTAAAATAGCTCAAAAGCAGAAAGTCAAATGCCACTCATTTGAAAGTGGGAACTAAATTATGTGTCCACATGTACAAAGAGAGTGAAATACTAGACACTGGAGACTTGGAAGAGCAGAAGGATAGGAAGAAGAGGAGATGTTGAAAAATTACCTAATGGATACAAATTACATTATTCAGGTGATTATAACACATAAAATTTAGACTTCTTCACTTGTAATATGTTCATGGAACAAAACTACACTTGTCTGCAAACTGAAAACCCAGAGATGAAACAATCCTCATTCTTCCATCTGACCTTTGACCAAAGCATATGAAACACACGATGAGGAAAAAAGTCGCCATTCAATAAATGGTGCTGGAAAGACTGGACAGGAGGGAGGGTGATTGGTGGGACCACACCTATGGTTCATCTTACAAGGGTACATGTGAATCTTCCTAAATGCAGAATATAAATGCCTTAACACAATAACTAAGAAAATATCATTGTACTGTTTTCATATACAATTTGAAATACTCTCATCAAGATAGTTAACATAGATTTCATGTCATTTGCTTAGTCATTGTATCAAAACATTTATATTCTAGTTCGAGAAAAGTTCACTTGAACCCTTGTTAGATAGATATATAGGTGATCTTTCAATGTACCCCATGTTTGCATTAATATATACAGTTATCAATTAATAAAAAAAGGAATTGAAAAAAAGAAAATATCATGAAGGCTACGTTAACCAGTTTGATGAAAATGTTTCACATTGTATATAAAACCAGCACACTGTACCCCATGACCGTATTAATGTACACAGCTATGATTTAATAAAAAAAAAAGACTGAACCAGGATCCAAACCTCTTACAACTCACAATAGTTATTCCACAGTGGATTAAAGGCTTAAATCTAAGATCTGAATCTATAACAATTCTAGAAGATAACATTGGGAATAGTCTTATAGCTTAATGCCTAGAGAAGTAAATTATGAAGAAGACCCCCGAAGGCAATCACAGCAACAACAAAAATAAACAAATGGAACCTGATTAAAGTTCCTGCATAGCCAAGGACACAATCAAAAGAGTAGAGAGACAATATACAGATGAGAAGACACTAGTTGCACGGTATACATCAGATAAAGGGTTGAAACCAGAATCTACAAAGGACTCAAGCAAATCAGCAACAAAAACTCAAACAACCCCAAAAGTGGGCATAAGACATGAGCAGAAATTTTTCAAATTTCTTTCAAATGAAAATAGTGTAATGGCTAAAAAACACATGAAAAATACCCAACCTCTCTAACCATCAGGGAAATGCAAATGAAAACCACAGTGAGATATCACCTCACTCCAGTGAGAATGACTCATATCAGAAGTCCCAAAGGAACAAATGCTGGTGTGGGTGTGGAGAGAAAGGTACACTCCCACACTGCGGGGGGGACTGCAAACTAGTACCATCTCTTTGGAAAGTACTGTGGAGGTATCTTAAAAACTAAAAGTAGATTTTTTTCCCCTTTTTACCCAAAGGAAAAAAGACATTTTATCAAACAAATAAACATACAAGGCTGGGTGCCCTGTAATACAGTGGTTAGTGTGCCAGCCACATGCACTGGGGTTCGAACCTGGTCCGGACCTGCTAAAAACAAACAAAAACAAAAACAAACACAAAGAAGCACTTGCCTTGGAATGTTCATAACAGCACAACTCACAATTGCAAAGTGTAAAAATAACCCAAAGTACCATCAATATATGAGTGAATTAATAAAATATGGTATATGTACACTATGGATAATTATTCAGCCATTAAATAATTGGTGATCTAGTATCTTTTCTAACAACCTAGATGAAACTGGGGACCATTCTAAGTGAAGTATTTCAGGAACGAGCAAACAAAAACCGCATGTACTCGGTACTAATTTGGAACTTGTTTGTTAACAGTTATATGCATATGTGGAATTAAAACTCATTCAAATAAAATAGGAGGGAGGGGGAGAAGAGTTAGGGTGCAATGCACCTAACTGGGTAGGTGGGCTGGGTAAAGGGCTCTCTAATAACATCAAATTAAAATGTGCAAATGCAAATTATGTAATTAAAATGTTTGTACTCTGTAATACTTTGAAATAAAAAAATAAGTTTGAAAGAAAGAAAAGTCTTCATGCACTAAAAATAAAATAATTTCTGAATATGCAAAATTTTAAAAGACTCAATTTATTAACAAAGCAAAAATCTGAAAATAGTCAGGTGTGGTAGCTCACGCCTGTAATCCTAGCACTTGGGAGACTGAGGTGCGTGGATTGCCTGAGGTCGTGAGTTTGAGAACAACCTGAACAAGAGCGAGACCCCGTCTCTCTAGAAAATAGCCAGGTGTTGTGGCAGGCACCTATAGTCCCAGCTACCTGGGAGGCTGAGACAAGAGAATCACTTGAGCCCATGAGTTTGAGGTTGCTGTGAGCTAAGATGCCACAGCACTCTACCAAGGGTGGCAAAGTGAGATTCTGTCTCAAAAACAAAATAAAACAAAAAATCTGGAAACAGCAAACAAATAAAAGAAACCCAGTCCCACTAGAAAGGTTTACCCAGCTTGTTCTGAAAGCAAGATCCTCACACAGGCCTTAGATATTCTTTGTCGAAGCATGGAGTGTGTCCTGCGTGACTGAGGAAGCAGTCTGGGAGCCAGGCCTCAGGGATTCTTGGACCCTCACTGTTTTCCTGTGATTTCCTTTATCTCCCACTACCAAATCCTCTACTTTGATTAAGGTGCTATGTGAGCTCACCATAAAGTGGTTATGTATCTTTTCAATTACAGATTCTCCGTGACTGACTAGTTGATACAATATCCTTACGGTAATTTTGAGCTGGTAAAGGAGACATTTTGAGGTAGAAATAAGTATAGGGTTCTCTCAAGTCACATTATTCACAGATCGGCTATTACTTGAGCATTACTCAGAAGGAAAATAAATAGTAAACATGTCATAGTCCCTATTAATTTCATAATAATTCACAATTAATTTTTCCTCTGAATCAGGTACTGGGTGTACACATTACATGTGCTCAGCCTGACCTGTCTTCTGAGGTTTGACCAATATGATGAAGGTGAACCTAACATGATCTCACCTCTGTCCAGGCCATGGGTATATCTATCATATCTAATCCATGTCTTTCTTATGAATGCAATATTCTCCTCAAGCAAGGAATATTTTAGACCCATAGCAAGGGAAACTAATAGCAAACAATTTATTTGTTTCTTTTCTCAGCAAATGTTTTAAGATACAATTTATGGGATCTAGAAGTCACACTTAATTTCAACAATATATCCTCATATTTTCTCTATACCTCCCTTGATCCACTACTCTTATTTCCAATTCCTGCGAGCTGAGATTGGCTTCCCTAATAAATTATTATCTCAAAAGGTTACTGCCTCAAGGTTTACTTTGTAAATAATGCAAGTCACCACAATTCCCAATATTAGAGCAAGACAATTAAACAATTTTAAAGTAGAGAGATGGGGATTTGATGAAACCGTTGCTACTGGAGTCATGACAATGAGATATTGCTTTGGGTGTCTAATCCTTAACATGATCAATTCCTGAAGGCAATTTTCCCAGATGAACTAGTTGATTTTATTTAAAGCTTCCATTTCTTTTATATTCACTGTATGTATTGAGCCAGCTCAATACAGGGAGGCTGAGCAGTTATTTTATAGATCTGGGTGTCTCTGTTATACTTTCAGTAAAGCGTATTCAAGGCACATCCAACAGTAAATGGTTTCTCTTTCTACTAAGAGTTTATAGCAGAATCTAAAAGGAATCATTAAAGCACATAAATTACGTTGCTAAAAAATGTCGCTTGGACACAAATCATATTAATAAGGAAAAATTAAAATAACCTAAATTTTCAAAGGGATAAAATTATATTGAAGAGTTAACCTTATAATCTTTTAATCCAGAATCCAGTCTACAGTGAAAGGACTTCTGAAAATTCTTAGCATTTTAAAGTTAAGGGAATCCTTTTCTAAAACAACGTAGAAATACGACGTTCTCACCATGTTAAGGTAAAACACGTTTAAACTGTGAGGAATTTAGTTGAGTAGAGCTATTTAAACATGCCATGTACAACTTCATCTTTATTTGACCTATTTATCAAGGAAATGGAATTATAGGATTAGAAGATGCAGAAAATTAACTTGTCTCTTTTTCAGCGTTTAAGGTATGAAGCATGACTCCCCTGGCATGCTTATCTGATACACTTAAGAGTGTATCTTATTAGTCTTTGGACACCCACTAAAGTTCATTAGAAAAACTGAAATTCTTCCTTTTCAGTTAAATCAATCTCAAAAGACCTTTCATCTGCTTAGTGCAGATTTGATGGGGTATAAAAAGCTATTTCACCTGACATCCATCTCCTAAAACCTAATATTTGGGAAAAAGATCTTTAGTTCAGTGTATCAGGTAATACCTACATTGGAAGAATGTAAATTTATATTGATACATATTAATTTAATTAAGTTTTGGCTTGGTGCCTGTGGCTCAAATGGCTAAGGAGCCAGCCACATACACCTAAGGTGGTGGGTTCGAATCCAGTCCAGGCCCGCCAAAACGACAATGACAACTGCAACCAAAAAGTAGCTGGGTGTTGTGGTGGGCACCTGTGGTCCCAGCTACTTGGGAGGCTGAGGCAGGAGACTCGCTTGAGCCCGGGAGTTGGAGGTTGCTGTGAGCTGTGATGCCACAGCACTCTACCCAGGGGGGACAGCTTGAGGCTCTGTCTCAAAAAAAAAAAAAAGTTTTGGCTAGAACAATAACTGAAAAGAAATATTGTTTTTTCAGTTGGATTAACTTAATGAAATTTGAAGTGCCAAGTATAAATTTTTATTATAACAAATAAATACTATATAATAATAAAATTTAAAGCATACTGTCGATTCTTACCATCATCTACTAAAATTAAACTTCTTCACTTACGTACCAAAAACAAATTGTCTATGTAACCATAAATAAAATCAATATTTGTTTTTATTGAAGATTAATAATGGCTAAATTCCAGGTCTTAAGCCATTTGCCTACCTTTTCTAGTGGATTTCATATGATCTAAAGATTTCAAATAACATCTTTACACTGGTATACCCTAAACACAAGTCTATAGACCCCCTCTCTTTCTCTTTTTCCTTGGCCTTTTTTGGATTCTATCACTATGTCCCAATAATCAGCTGTAGAGGATATTCTTTTGCTGGCAATCCTTCCATGACTTTCTCCCACCTAAAGCATTAATTCTAATGTTCTTAATGAAGCAGACAGCTTTTCCATAATCTGATTATGCTGCTCTTGTTTCATCGCAACATCCCTACAGGATCTGCTAGGCTCATTCTAATAGATCATTTGGTGTCTCTTCACCTGTCCCCGCCTCAGTTCCTAACCCTTCTCACTCTCCTCACGCTGACTTGAATGATTTTTTTTCTAGTTTCTGTTTTCCTGACCTTGCATATATTACTATGTTGCACTGTGCCCCTCTTTGCTCTGAGTTTTATAAGGGCAGTTGCTTTGAAAATCCAAGTACTTTGTTGAAATACTGAGTCAGTGAGTAAACATTTTACTTACCCTTTAGGACCTTATAATATAATGGAAAAAGTTAGATGGCATTTTATTTTAGTGTGTGGCCTATAGACTCTGTAACCACCAAAAAAATAAGGCATTTCATTCTGCATTGTGATGTACATTGGAATTTAAACTATATAAACATGTCTCTGTGTGTGTGTGTGTGCACTCAATTGGTGTGCTGTATCTTTGACAGTCTAATGGAAAAATTGGCCATGTTTTAAAAATTACCACATAACTTACACGAGATACATCATCTACTTAATTAATGATTTTGATTGGACAAGATTTAATATAAAATACCCCATATTAATGTCTGTACATATATATTATCATCTAGTTGCATGGTATTGCAAATAACTGGGAAGTATTTGATTTACCAGAAACATCATGTAGAATATCAACTTTAATTATTTTTGTTTTCATTAGTGGCTATAATCAACAATAAGTTAGGCATATCAATTTTAAAACATCAGTTAATGGAATGCTTATTTGATGGTTGTTATTTTAAAAAATATCTTAAAGTTCCACATGATTACTATGTTTATTACCTGAAGTGCCTTCTATTTTTATAATGTTGCTGAGCTTGTCGTGTTTAAAATTGTGCCATCTTCACATCATGTCTTTGAAGTCTACTTTTCAAAATATCAGAGTGCTTGAATAATGTAATGTGGGCATTTCAGAACATGCTGTGCTGATCCAACTTTGATAACAATCATATATTTTTACTTTAGAGTATGTCCAAATGAGGGATCATATGAGCCATAGGGAAGATTAGTTGGCATAAAAGCAAAAATCAATTCAGAAGTTGAAGGAATTTACTCCAGTTACCTTAATCATTGTATCAAAACTAAAGTTACTGACAGAACCTTTAATATTTTTTCAAATGCTAGAATCTTACAATGGTTTTCAACATTTACCAAACATGTATTTAGTTTATATAAACTGCCAACCCAAATTATAGTTGCCAGATTCAGCAAATAAAAATACAACTTCCTGCTATTTTTACATGTACTAAACAACAAAGAATTAAATGCCCCACACAATATTTGTAATATACTTGCACATTTTTATGGAAATAATTTTATTCACACTTTGAATAAGGACAATTTGTATCTTTTACTCACAGATTTTAATTATCCTGTTCAATAAAAATATATTTTTATAGTTCATTCTTGTTTTCTGTGAAAAAAACAGTAATTACATTTTGCTGTCTCAATATAGTTTATAAAAATCCATTACAAAGTGAAAGTTGCTTTGACTATTACAAACAGTTTTACCACATAACCTATACAAAGATCTCACATACATTATTTGGACATAATGAATTTTGAATAAGGGAGTCCTAAAGTATTGTTTCCAAGATTGCAGAATTAACTGAAAATGCTCAGGCATTTTTGCTGTGAACCTAAAACTACTGTAAAAAATAGTCTATTAAAGAAAGAAAATCGGTGCCCTAGTTTTGTCTCACCAAGAAGAGGTTCCTGTGTTTGCAAGGCAATTATTCAGCAATTAAAAAAAAAAAAAGAAAAGATAGGATGATCAGAGGTGAAAATGATCTGGGAGATAAGCTACCCAGAAAACATTGACAGATTTAGAAGTTGTGAAATACTACAAATAAATCTATGCTGTGAACTTTCTTCTTCACATAAAACACATAAACATATAAAAACACGTTAAGTCTGTAACATTTAGTTTCCATAAACATAAAACTTGCACTAATTAGACAGAAAGGAGAAAACAAGTTAAAAAAAATCAAATAGCACGCTTCTTGCTGTTGGATATTGTGTAAATCTCATGATGGCCGTGAGAGGGAAGTCTGAGATGGATGAGGAAAATGAGGCTTAATGGCTTAAACTGAAACTGACTAATACCATTTCCTTTCATAGACCATTAACCAAATTTAATCACATGGTCAACATTACGGAAAGGAAAAAATTGTCAAAATCTCTGGGTGCCCCAATGACAGCAGAAAAGTCATGTCCCTTGGAGAGACAGATGAGATGGGAGATTGAAATAGTCGCATCTGTTTTCATCTCTCTGTTGCTTTGAATGGCACTTGTTTTGGGTCTTGTCTCTCCAATTCTTTAGTATTCCTAAAGGTGGAATTTGCTATTTCTGCAAATAAGATAGTGATTTGAATGAAAATAGGAAGGAAAACTATGTCATCAAATTAATTATATTCTTTTTTTTTTTTTTGAGACGGAGCCTCAAGCTATCCCCCTGGGTAGAGTGCCATGGCATCACAGCTCACAGCAATCTCCAACTCCTGGGCTCAAGTGAGTCTACTGCCTCTGCCTCCCAAGTAGCTGGGACCACAGGCGCCGGCCACAACGCCCGGCCATTTTTTGGTGGCAGCCGTCATTGTTGTTTGGCAGGCCGGGGCTGGGGATTCGAACCCGCCACCTTGGGTGTATGTGGCTGGCGCCTTAGCTGATTGAGCCACAGGCGCCGAGCCATTATGTTCTTTCTTACTAGAGGAAAGCATAACCTCACTTTCACACCACAGCATTCCAAATAGAGACTTTCTGTGAGCTTTGTGTTGTAGCGCCCTTACCGACAATATGATCACTTCTGGGTGCAGTAAAAATAGAGTCAAGTAAGTCCTGAAAAATAAGAGCTTCTATTATTGGTAACAAATTAAGTCGTGTGGACATTATTCAAACACACACAATATTATGTTTTGCACAAAACTTTTTCTAGATATAAAGAACTGTCCTCAGAGCAACTTTGAGTTATCTGTGATTAATCCATGGAGTGCAAATTTCTTTGCTACGCACTGAATTTGCACAATGAGTTGTTCCTATTTCTTACAGTTACAGAATGTTAATATGCTTAATTTTGTCCTCTATTACTGCAGTCTCCAACCTTTGGGCCATGGATTTGGTACTTGTCCATGGCCTGTTAGGAAGTGGGGCTCACAGCAGGAGGTGAGCAGTGGGTTAGCAAGTGCAACCAAAGCTGTGTCTGTATTTACAGCAGCTCCCATCCCCCTTCCCTGCCTGAGCTCCACCTCCTGTCAGATCAACCCCAACATTAAATTCTCATAGGAGCAAACCCTACCATAAACTGTGAACAAGCAAGACATCTAGATTATGTGCCCCTTATGAAACTCTCATGCCTGATGATCTGAGGTAGAGCTGAGGCTGGGATGCCAGTTCTGGGGAGCAGTGGCAAATATAGATATTATTAGCAGAGAGGTTCGACGGCACAGAGACTATTATAAATCACTTGTTTGCAGACTTACATCAAAACCTCCCCCAACCCTGACCCAGAGGCACGGAAAAATTCCCTTCCATGAAACTAGTTCCAGTGCCACAAGGTTGAAGATTCCTGCTCTATTTTAATCAAGATGGTGGCAATATCAAAATGAATCTAATGGACTACAAACTTAGAACATCTTTTTCTAATAAAAAGAATGAAAATACAAGTCAGTAACACGGAGAAGTATGTTAATAAACATGTTGAAGAAAATATAGCACACTTTTATTCTGAGCCCTCTTGCGGTAGCATGTTATATTTGTAATTAACTCTGAAAGCTTTTGTCATTATGATTTCATAATAAAATGTCTCTGCTTATACAATGGGTTACGTTAATTATACACTTCGGTTTTAAATCACATACTTATTTGTATCTCTCACTTTTTTCTAAAGCTTTCAATAAATTTTTGAGGGCATTTTTCTATAACCAGAATAGTCTGGAGAGAATTCCCACAGAATCATGAATAATTTTGGTTAAGCCAAATACTGATTGTAAACAATAAAAATATCTGTTTAGATTTAGCAACATAAGCATTATAAAAAGTATTCCTAGTGTCATTTAATTTTAAACTGCATAACAAAATACAAATTGAGCGATATATCTAGTCAGTGTAAAAATCACATAGCTTTAAAGCACACCGTAATGTCAATGTAATCACATATCAAATAATTCATCTTGAAAGCACTGCCTACCTCCTAAAAATGGATTCCTTTAATTAATTTTTAATTTAATAGCAAATGTTTAAATGGAAGTAGAGATTGATTGATACTATATTTTAGCATTACATCACAAATAAAGATATATTTTATGAGACATCCTCTAAACCATTAAATTATTTAACGGCAATATATCGTAGCTGAGTTATATTCATTAAATGCAGACAGCTCACTATTAAACATTGAGACAGTTTTCACTTAAAAAGAATTTTCCTCTTCTTTCTGTATGAAGACAATATACATTGTAACTATATTTTTAAATCACTCCACACCAGAAATAGTAAGGGCATATACATTTTGTATGTATGATAATCTTGCCATAGTTGTTCCTCTCAAGCTCATCCCAAACCTCTGTGAGAGGGCCGGTTGACTGGCTCTCTGCCTTTGCCCATGACAAGCAGCTGCCCTCTGGGTTGGCTTTCCCCTGCTCCAGACCTCTTGTTAGCTCCTAAAGCCTCCTGCTGCCCCCAGAGTGATATTCCTGTGCAGATCCCCCCAGCCAGAGGTGGCTGAAGTCCACTTTCCCTCTCTTAACCATGAGTAGGCAGCAAGGAGATATCTCTAGTCCTCCATCTTTCTTTGCCCCAGGATCCACTCAATTATTTTTAAAAGATGCTGATTCTACATGTTGTTTCTTTGTTCTAAGAAGGAAACGTAAAATTCTCATTGACATAAACATCTCATATCAAAAAGTATCATTAGATACAATAGCATATACATTCTTCAATTATTTATAAGAACGTGGATTGCAAAATGGGCAATCATAAATATAATATATACATAGTTTTTCCTAATGTTAGTTAACTTTTTATTACCTGGACAATAAAATGTTAAGACCCTACTAAGACAGCTGAGAAATAATTTTGTGGTTATGCATCCGAATGACCAACAACAAACATTTCAGCATCTCTGGGTGTGTTCTTTGATTTTTTCTACCAAAGAATAATGCAGTAGGTTTGTATACAATAAGTGCTCAAAATCGTAATGATTATGCATAAGTTTCAATGTCATCCAGTGAGTTTAACTGTATAAAGTAATTAGAAAATATCCAACATATATATGCTAACTCTCAGGTAATTTTTTAAATTTGAAAATAAGTTTTAGTGTTCTATTATTTTAGCATGTGCTTGTCCCACGTGGTTGACAATGAATAAGTAACATTATACTTTTGCAATATCCATATGGCTCACAGTAAATCATTTTCTCTTTCAATCCATGCCACTCATTGTCAATGAACTACATTTAACTAGCAAGTGTAACTATTACATTTGGCTTGGTTTTCATTACTACATTCAGTTATTTAATGTTGCTTATTTTAGGCCATCATTTTTCTTAGATGATTAACTCCCTGATGAAAATTACCGTGTACTCACTATATTACCTCAGATTGCAAAAGTTATATGAGACAGTTATTTCATTGATTGGAGCTCATAAAGATGTCTCTACTTTGACTCAGAGGGTGGGGAATTAATATTTTGACATAGTTAATTGGGGAATTGCTTTAATTACTGAGGTTCATGAACAAAATTAATAATGAGAGGTAATTCACATTTTATATTTCATAAGTAAAACTTCTTAACTATCAGCTAAAATTACATTTTCTCTTCTGGTGATAAGAAACATAGTAAATTTAATCGAATTTTCTCAAGTCATTATTTAGAGCAACAGGAAAATTCTATCCAAGTGTATTAAAAATAGACCAGAGTACTCTTGGGTCTAATAGATATACATGCCTGTCGATATCTCATGGAAAAAAGGAACTTTAAAGGAAATGATCCATTTGCTTTAGAAAGAATATTTTCTTTTCATTATTTATTGATTGATTATTGATTGAACATGAGCCTTACTTTCAAATCACTAGAAAAGATAGTGCATTCAAACATTAACAAATTGAAAGTATCACTGACAAACTAAATTGCTAAATACAACACAAGAAACTCTGTATGTCATCTGTTGTTCCATCTGTCACTTGCTTTATTCATTTCATCAAGGTCAATTAGTTTTCATAGACTTATACACAGATCATTAGAACATATCTATACTTGTTACATGTTAGTTGAAAAATCAAGTAAGGATTTATTAAATAGAATATAAATTAATACATAATTGAATTTTAAATATAGATTAAAGATGTTAAATCTATTTATATCTAAAGTAGCTCAAATCCATCAACCTGCTGGATAACTGCTTTCTAAATGAAAGATAAGTTTAATTTTCCAATATAATCAATTTAATAGAATTGGTGTATGAATATGAAACTGATTTTTATTTTTTGATAAAAACACTTTTATATTCACCAAAAATATGTTAGATAGTGTCTGAGGACCTTATTCTGAAGTATAAACATATTATGAAATTATCAAACTTTATAAAAATAAGCCTTAAAATTTTAGCGTAATAGCCCATCTTTCTAGTTAACTTTAAAGAAATTTATTTAGGCTAAGAATTTTTTACACTGTCTTTTTACTCTAAACGTAGTCTAGACTATTATATCTCTGTATTTTTAGGATACTAAAAAAGTGCCAGAAAGTATAGTAAATATTTTAGTTTATAAATATATATGTATAAAACAACCATATATAGGTGGGTTTTGAATATATTTCTATTATTGCTGCAAACGCTGGTTTTATGCATCCTAGGCAAAGAAAACCATTCAAAGTAAAAATTTACTCAGCTATTGAAAAATATTTTACTGTGTCAACAAAAACCATTTGCACAACTGTAAGTAGAAAATAACCAGCAATAACAGCAAATATTTACCCTATCGATGAAGCTAAAATAAGTGTTGTTCCTCTCCCATAGTTATATATACTATGTACAGTGATAGACACTGGTAAGGTGAAAGTGAGATTCTTAGAAGTGATGATTAACTTTACACATCACGTAGGCTGGTTTAAGAGATGCCCAGATAGCTGGTAAAACATTTTTTGAGTGTAACTATGAAAGTATTTCTAGACGTGATCAGCATTTGAATCATCATTGGGTAGAGATCTCTCTTGCCAATGTGAGCCGGCATTGTCCAATCTGTTGAAGATTCGAATAGAACAAAAACTCAGAGGAAGTGTGAGTTCACTCCTTCTATTTGTGCTAGGACATACGTCTTCTCCTGCCCTTGACATCAGAGCTCCTGGTTCTGCACATTTTGACTCAAACTGAATTATGTTATTCTCCAGTCTTCAACTAGCAGATTGTTGGACTTCCTGGCCTAATTGTGTGAGATAGTATCTCCCTGTCTCTCTGTCACAAAACAAAATATACATGCACATATCAATATTGTATTAGTTCTGTTTCCACAGGGAACTGTGACTTATATACTGTTTTTTTCCTTTTTCTTTATGTTAGTGCTAAAAATTAGTAACATAACCTGAGCAGAAGAAGTAGTAGGCCGAAACCAATGTTTATTCAAAGCAGATACTAAATTCTTTTAAATAAAAATACAATAAAACTCTAACAGACATTTATTTAAAGTAAAGTAAGAAGATATAAACATAAGACATTAAAAGTTTTTATTGATTTAAAAATTACTCTAAAATTTAATTTATTAGAAACTGGTTATATAGTTATAGGTTGAGTTAATAAAATACTGCATTTAATTAAATGTGTAAACACATTTAAATTTAAATATAATGAAGTTCTTAATTTCCATGTGTAATTGAAGCCCATTGAAAGTGGACTATTATAAAGTGTTTTGGTTACATAATATATAAATGAATATATGAATATTATTTAGGATGTACTTTCACTAAACAATTATAGGATTTATTGGGGAATATTTGTTCCAATATTCATATTCTGGACATCCTCATATGCACACACACACAAAAAACTATCCAAAATTAAAATTTGTCTGTGCATTCTAAATTATTACTTGTTGAATCTAACAACACTAACAAGAAGGCACATGAAAATATAGTGAGTGTGTGAAAAGCCACAAGAATGACACAGTTTTATCAAAATATTTAATCTCTTCCTACAGCTCTTAACATATATTGATGTAGTGGTTGCAGGTAGCTGAAATTTTTTAAACCTTGAAAAACAGAAATAAGAAAGATTACTATCTCAAAGCCATACTGATTTTCTTTTTCTCAAAAGAAATATGGTTTTGTATGTAAAATAGTTTTTTTTCTTCCTTCTGATCTATATAAATCCCAGTGTCTATTTGAAAAATCAACTATATATAAATCACAGTGTCTATTTGAAAAATGAACTATTTACTCTTTGTAATTGAGGAAATTATATGAATTACCATTAATCTTTGTTTTGATGTTAATTAGAAGTTAAATGTTCTGGTCAAATAATCTGGTGTATGTATTTAGAATTATAAAATTTAAAAGCTACTCTTGATTCATCACAATCATTGGCCACAGGACATAAGATAAATGTAGGGACAACATGAGAGGACATTTATTAATAACACGTCTCTCACAATACCTGAGGAAGGGGCCATGGATCAGAAGGAAGGTCTGTTTTCCCAGCTTTACATCACTGTGTGGATGGCGTTTCCCTAAGGAAACACTTCTGATTCCATGCTCTGTTATCTTTTCTGACAGTTGATAGAGGGTCAAGAAATTTAGGATGTATGTCTGAATCAGCACCATCTTCTCTTCTCCCTAGAGATCGGTTAGCTACAGACAGACTGTGCTCTGTTCTGTCCCTGATGCGTTATCTGAATGTCCAAGGCCCTCTCCTTTCAGTAATAATAATATGGGCTTTCATTTGAAAAAATTAGTAAACCATGTTCTCCAGTATCAATTTCATCAAGGAAAACAGCTCTTTGTTTTTCAGTTAGTCTGACTCCTGCGTTTGTTATTCAGGCACTGAGTGTTCAGGGGCATCCCGAAGTTCATGGCTATTGCTGTTTTGTGTCTTTCAGTTGGCCAGGTTATCTTAGACGTCTCATGCCTCAGCCCTGGCTTCCCTGGGTCTTTCCTTCAATGTCATTTTCTGGGCAGTCAGTCTTAGCCACTCTAGTTAATTTGGAGCCTCCAACCTGATATTAGACACTTATTACCTTTCCCTGGTTTGTTTTTGTCCAGTGCAATTACTGTGACCAAGTATTTACTTTTTTTTTTTTTTATTGTCTGTGTCATTTATTTCTCTTCCCTTCCCTGGAATCCAAGCTCTATGGGAACAAAAATTTTTACTGACTTGAGTGATGCTCATAGTGTTATGCCCAGGAGTTCCCCAAAGACTACACTGCCAAACAAGTCGAATTTATAGAGAAGTCCCTTTACTTAAGAGCTGGCCGACAACTGCCTCAGTGTTCCAACGTGGGGTTTTTGTTAACAGTCCCGAGTGCTTAAGGGGTCGGGTCTGCATCCTGGTTGGCACACAGGTTGCCCAGGTGCATCCAGGTAGGTTAGCAAGCATCGTACAGAAGCAGAATTGTGCAATAAGTTAGCCAGGTATCTTTGTTTCAGTACTTTCCCACCTGGTATTTCTCAAAGGTCAGTCTGGGGACAGTTGGTACTTCCTGGTTTTTTTCTCAGGGGAGTTAATAAAGAAGTCAGTGAGTACTTTCTCATCTACTTTGGGAGTGAACCAGACTTACTCCATTTCGTGGATGGGTTGCAGCCCAGAAATTTGTCAGGAGTTAACTGATATTTTTCCACCTTAGTAGAGGCCTACTCATATAGAAGGACTTAGTACAGAGTAGGTATTCAACAAACATACGACACTGTTCTTAACATTGTTGTCTAGAAAATCATTTAAAACAAAGTACAAAACTTGAGACAATATATGAATTAAACATATGCAAAATATATCAGAGAAGACTTTTGAAAAGAGAATAGAAAAAAATATTTAAAAAGTTAATATTTTAACAAATAGCCTCTTACGCTTCCTATTACTTGAATAGCCATCTTAACAAAGACAAAATTGAAGCCAAATGATTATAAAGATGATAGTTCATTCTAAAAATAACTTGAAATACAATGGTCATCAATCTATATGTGCAATCATCTCAAAATATACAAATTATAACTTTTTAGACATTTCTAAAAATATACACATTCATTGAAGAAAATGTCAATCTCAGTAGAATATAGAATTTATCTCTAGAAATTATAGATAAAAATTTCAAATACTGACAGAATAATTTGTATGTCTTATCAATCATCAACATAATAGACAAATGCACAAACATTTATTGAAGACAGTAGGCCTGAAGATTACTTTGTCTCTATCATGAAGATAAATTACAGCACACTGTCGAATCTACTTCATGTACTATTGCTTTATTTCTTAGATTAAGGATGAGCAATAACAACATGTGTGAGGTAGATCACCACTTTTTTATCACCTCATTTAAGAAAGCTTACTGCATTTCAGAGAGTTGTTTTGTTTTGTGACAGAGTCTCACTCTGTTGCCCCACACTGAATAGCTGTGGCATCAGCCTAGCTCACAAACTTCAAACTGTAGGTTCAAATGATCCTCCTGTGTTAGTTTTCAGAGTAGCTGGGGCTATAGGCCCTCAGCAGCACACTCAGATAATTTTTCTATTTTTACTAGAGACAAGGTCTTGCTTTTGCTTAGGCTGATCTCAAACTCCTGAACACAAGCAATCCTCCTGCCTCAGCCTCTCAATGTACTATGATTACAGGAGTGAGCAACTACACTTGACTTGTTTTTCAGAGATTGAAAGAGATGTGCATTTAGTATGTGTATTTGCAGTCTGCTTCTAAGAATAAAAGAATACCAGTATATTGTGTCAATAAAATAAGTTTTATTTCACTTAAATGCAAAGAAAATATATACTACAAATTAGAATTTATTTTAAGTGAAATACTAAATCTCAGACTTATTTCAAACATTAATTGAAAACAGTAGATCACAATAACTCAGCAATTCATAGATCATATAATATTTTAGTAGGATAGCAGGTTTTATTGCAAGCTCCCTTTGAACACATGAAGAAATGAAGATTGAGTTTTAGCCCTAACTTCTACCGAAAGCATGTTGAATATAGCATAGTTTATTTTGAAGTGACTTTGGTGTTTCTAAACTTAGATGCCCTTCATCTCCTTAAATATTATGTAAAATAAAAATATTCGAAAATGTCAAAGAATTTAGCCAAGTTATCCGTATAACTCAAATGAAACTACTCAGAGGTTGCAAAATGTAATTTCAGAACACAGGTCAGTAACCATCAATAAAGAATGCCAGTTGAATGTGAGCTAGACTGCAATAAATCATTATGTAATAACCACCTGCCTTACTTTTAAAACTTTTCCCCCCTTCAAACAGGTTCTAACACAACCTGAATGTAATGTCTGAAAGTCTTTGGGTAAAACACTTAAGTCAATAAAATTGGTAATTCTCATCAAGGAAGTCTTTCAACCTTCAAAGGAAGAGAAATATTTTGTTTTATTTTTAGCACTATTTGTATCAACACCCAATTGTTCTACTCTGCTTTTCCCAATGGAGATAACATCTAGTATTATCAAACTTTGCAAGGTTTGAAACCTCAATAGATTCACAAAAATGAGAGAATATATACTACCCAGTAGCAAAAAAACTTTTTTTTATTATTTTTATTTCTAACTCCATAAATTCATGTTGATGATGTTCAAATGAGAGCATTTAGGGACTTTTAAAGTGAACTTTTAGAATAGAATGTCTGCATGAATTCAAAGTAGTTTTTAAATATGAAGCAATATTGAACTTTAGTATTCATTTGGTCCAAAACCATTTAATTACATACCAACTGTATATTATTAATAGATATATTTAATGAATTAATAATTTTAAAAAATTAACAAATAAATCAATAGAAAAAGTAAGTGAATTACTGAATTTTTATGAATTACAATCAATAACTGTGTATGCACTCACACAAACACATTTGTGAGTTCTGAAAGTGAAGTTTGCAAACTCATCCTGAAGAAACTACATATCACATTGCTGAATATCACTATGGCACCTTCAAAATACTTCCCTTGGGCAGCTATGCACTGACCCAACACCTAGTCCACCCTTCAAAGCAATTTTGGAACTCTTTTTTGGAATGACTATCAGAGCTGTAGTTGTATAGCTCACAAAAACATGCAATAACAATATTGAATGCTATACAGCAGGACACTGCTAGACAAATCCAGCTGTGAGACACTGATATACTGAGGTTATGAAACTATACCAAGTTGTTTGTACAGTGCTGCCAATGTAGGTACAGTAGCGAGTGCAAGAGCTTAATTGTCAGACCATCTATAGGTCATTCCAGAAAATAATTTCCAAAGTTGCTTTCAAGGTTGTTCTGGGCTCTGGTGTCAGTACATAGCTTCCCAAAGGGAATACCTCAAAGGTGACCATAGTGACATTCAGCAATAAGGTAAGTAGTACTTTTTCCACAATGAGTTCACAAACTTAATTGTCATACCTCCTATACAGTGCTGTTTCTCAGAAAATTTAAAATAAAGCTACTCTATGATCCAGAAACTCACTTCTTGGTATAGATCCAAAGGAAAATTAATCAGTTTATGTAAGAGATATCCTCCCTCGGGGATTCATTCCAGCATTATTCACAATTGCCAAAATATAAAATTAATCTAAGGATCAAAGAATGGATGTAAAGAAAACATGGTACATATGTATGTATGCATGTGTATATGTGTGTGTGTGTGTGTGTGTGTGTGTACATGGTGCAATACTATTGAGCTTTATTCTTTATTTATTTTTTGAGACAGAATTTCACTGTCACCTTTGGTAGGGTGCAGTGACATCATAGCTCACAGCAACCTCAAACTCTTGGCCTCAAGCCATCGTCTTGCCTCAGCCTCCCAAGTAGCTGTGACTACAGGTGCCTGCCCCCACGCCTGGCTATTTTTAGAAATGGGGTCTCCCTCTTTGTCAGGCTGGTCTTGAACTCCTAAGCTCAGGCAACCCACCTACCTCAGCCTCCCAGAGTGCTAGGATTACAGGTGTAAACCACAGTGCTCAGCATACTATTTAGCTTTAAAGAGAAGGTAATCCTATTGTTTGCAACATGTTAATAAGCCAGAAATAGAAAGACAAATATTAAGCAATCTCACTTATAAATGGAATCTAAAAAATGTGAAACTCATAGAGCCATCCAGTATAATAGTGGTTACCAGTAGCTTCAGGATGGAGTTGGAAATAAGAATTTGGTCAGAAGATAGAGATGTCCTGTAAGACAGGAAGACTGGGGTCTGGAGAGCTAATGTATATCATAATGATTATATTTAATAATAATGCATCAGATGCTAGAAATTTGATGAGAGTAGATTTTTAAATATTCTAAGGACAAGAAAAGAAGTATGTGAGGTGATGGTTAGGTTAATTAGCCTGATTTAAATACATTAAAATACATATGCATATTAAAATATCCCATTGTACACCATAAATCCATATATTTTATTTGTTAAGAATTAATAAAGGTAAAAAATTGAACACAGATGTGTAAAAATTAACAAATATAGGGGAGAGTTAAAAACATGATATTTGGACTTATAGAATGAGATAAAAATAGAAAGTAAAAATTGAAATGAATCCTTTCTGAGTCTTACAATATCAAGAATCCTGAGTTTACAGCAGTATATTCCTCAAATTCTAATTTGTTAAATTTTCTCTGCCACATTTCATGAAAAACTTTTCATGAAAGTAATAGTAGACTATTTGAAGCAGAAAAGAAGTTTCTTTCATGTTGCATCTCAATTGTGCCTGTGAAAAAGAAATGAAATTTCTATAGGAATAAATATTTTTTCCCATGTATTGTATTTTAAAAAGTGGGTTTTCAAGTCTCGCAGAACTGGATGTGTCTATAATAGAAATAATTATATTCCAAAGCCTTTTGACCATATACAGTTACCATCTTTTTAATAAACATTAGGAAATTTAGAATAAAGTGTTTTCATTTCATTTCATAGAAATGTTTATTTCTATGCCACCTTATTAAAAACAGAATTCATGCACTTTCAACAAAAACAGAAACCCATTGCTTCTAGAAGGCTTGACTTTTCAGGTCCTTAATTTGAAGGAAATCTTGTGAAGTATTTGCTGTTTTGACTAGGATGAAAGGTGGCCGTCATCACAGGACATTCTCAACCTTCTTGCAGCAAACCAGTGAGGTTGGGGGTTAGGGACATAGAAAAGCAAACTGCCCCCAACCCCCTCCATCGATATGTAACCATTAAAGGACTAAACATGATGGTTTTAACAAATTTCTATCCTTCTCAGCCTTATAACTTGAAGTCTCCCATTTTTTCAAGCTTATGGTGCAGTCACCCCTGGTCACTGTGTTGATCCTCTGCGTCTTTGTATTTCTCTCCTTTTTTTCCCTCCAAAATTAGGCTCTCTGAAAAATAGCACATATTTGCTGGTTCACTTTTTTCTCCAGCCTCCTCATTTTCTTGATTTTCCTCTTTAAACTTCTTAAATTGACTTTGTATGCCTTGTTCATGACTATATCCCTCAGCCCATCAGGCTCTCAGTAACCATTTGTTGGAAGCCTGGATAAAAAATAAATGCGCCCACCTTCCCTTGTTTCATTATGTAGTACATTACTTTCTTTGCAGGTCTTTCTTTGTGCATTTTCTATGGTTATGTTTCCCAGAACTGATTTGGTGTTTCATATATTCCTGCTACTGAATGTGAACAGTACAGTTTAGGAGGTATTGATATAGGATTTGTGCAAGACAAACCTGGACTGTAGTTGAGGTTCTGCCTTTTACACCTTGGTAACTTTTATGGGAAACTTAGGAAAACACAAATTACATAATTTTATAGCAAAATTTTACACATTTCTGTTAGATCAGTGGTTCTCAACCTGTGGGTTGAAATCCCTTTGTAACAATGAAAAAGCATCCTACAAATTAGATATTTACATTACGATTCATAACAGTAGCAAAATTACAGTTCTGAAGTAGCAATAAAAATAATTTTATGGTTGAGGGTCACCATAACATGAGGAACGGTATTAAAGGATCATGGCATTAGGAGGCATTAGGAAGGTTGAGAACCACTGTAGATAATAATATGTAATATTATAACATTTCATGGAATTTGTTAATATTTATTTATTATTTTTACATGATACATGACGTAATGTTATTTTTAGAATCAGTAATTTATATTGCTTGTTAGAAGATGCTATTACATAGCTTCTTAGTTCTACAACATTATAATATGTGAGAACATTTAAAGTTTTTCACCTAACATTTGATGTATACTATTTAATTTACTTAAATTACAAAAACTCTGCTTTTCAGAATTAAAGTTGAAAATTGCAACTGTCACTTAAAAATCAGTCTGCTCCTTTTTTAAAATGATATTTTAAAATATCAAAATAGAAACAGTGTCAGGCTATCATAAAAAAGTATATTTTCTACAAAATACATCTAACAGTAATTATTATGAAATGTTAACTATCCCAAAAATAAGAGTTATGTGGCTTACAATGTCATTATATTCCTCCTACAAACATATTTTAACCACTAAGGAAAGAAATTTACTACTCATAACTTCTTTATGAAATAAAAATTATTTTGAAATTTATATTGATATTAATTTGAAAATATATTTTGAAATAATAAATTGACATCTAAAATTCCTCTATAAGATATATGGAATTAAGATTCATATAGTAAAATCATTATAATTACCAAATGGGTAATTAGAAATACTAACATTAAACTTCAGGGTAATGATTAGACTATAGATAGAGTTTGAAAGTTTTTCTGCTAAGAGATAAGAATGCAAGCAATGAGAAAGTAAAAGAAAGTAATGTACTACATAATGAAACAAGGGATGGGGGGCGCATTTATTTTGTATCCAGGCTTCCAACAAAAGGTTACTGAAAGCCCGATGGGTTTAGGGATATAGTCATGAACAAGCCATACAAAGTCAATAAGACATTTTTATTTTACACATGTAAGTCGTAATTATTTATGGTGTTATCATGATGTTTTGATATCTGTATAAAGTGTGGAATGGTTAAATTGAATGATTTAATATATGTATTACCTCATGTGCTTAGTTGAGCTTTAAAAAGTACAGCTAAAGTAGCAGCAACCAGGCTAAAACAAAAGATTTAAATTATAAATAGAAAAATGAACTAGGTTGTTTCTAAATCCAGCAGTTAACCACATCCCTACATTGACCACCTTCTTACATTGACTTAATTTTCACAGACTGGACATGCACCACTCAGTACAGCAGACCTAGCTCCCTATGTTCACCACCTCTGTATGTGGATTAGTCTGTCACAGACCCTGGTCGGATCCACTTACACAGGTTGCCCTGAATTTATAGGAGACTAATGCTGTTCCTAAAATGTCGGCCGCTATAAAGTATGGGTCACCAGCAGTCAATTTACTGCAGACCTGTCCAAGACTATCATAGTTCTGTTGCCATCTTCCATGGTCCCTTGAGTCTGTTTCATAATAAACTCAGAATTTCTAAGTTGATTTTAAAGATACTGGACGGCTGTTCTTGGTTCCCATACAATTGAATGATAGATAATTTGGACTGCGTCTGGCATTGTGACCATTCATAAAACGTTTTTAACTTTGTCAGAGCATCAACGAGTATTAATTTCATATGAAATCTGACTGGAAATTTTTCTGTAATCTATACAGAAAACAAAGATTTCAACTTTAGCACATATCTCAACCAAATGAACCTGGAAGGAATTGTTCACAGAGATTTAGATTAAGAATTCCAATTTTTGAAAGGCCAATGGCCTGAATAATTGGTCATTCCATTAGCCACTGCCTAAGAATGTATATTAATAATTATGGTATTTTAGAATCTGCTATACTTAAGCATGCTGTGAAGCTTATTTTCAGTTCTGTCTCTGCTGACAATGCTAATTCATCATATCCAAAGTCTGAGAAGTGGTGCTAGTAAAGCAATCCACCGGCTTGGCAACACTTCCAAGGGATGACTGTAAAGTTTCTGAAATATCTGGAAATTGCAGTTCACGACTGCAACCAATATTGTATGCAGCATTGGGAGACTATTATTACTCCACAATAATAATGTGTTGCCTTACAGTTCTGGGTATCAAAAGTCTGAAGTCAAAGATTCTGCAGCACCGTGTTCGCTCTGAAATTTCTATTATTGGGAGACTAGCCCATATCATAAAAGGTGATGCTGGTTCGGTGATCTGGGTTTTCATACTCTGGTCACCCATTTCATTCCACTCTACTCTTTATGACCCCAGTGATAACTCAGCTTCAATAATACTTTGTTGGCACAGCCATTCTTGACAATTCTTTATTACTAAGCAATGTCTCTTACTTATTTCTCCCTAAGACATTATCCTGCTTTATTTTTCCCTATAGTATTTTTTTGCCATGGAATATGTTATATGATGCATTTACTTAAAAAATGTATTGTCTGTCTTAAAATGGGAAAAAAATATCCTTGAGGATCATGCTTTAATTTTTCATAATGATACCACGTTGTAGAACAGTGCTTGCATAGGAAGTGCTTCACACTTGTTGAATGAATGAATAAATTAGCCCCAAAGATGGAAATCATGTTGGTTTCAAAGAGCCCACGCATGAAATTCATTTTAACACATTTTATTAATCTGATAAAGAGTCACAAATATTTGAGTTGTGATAGATACAAAACAATAATCAAATTGTTTTCTAAGTATTAGTTTTGGTGTTTAGGGGACTTAAGGATAGAAGCTTCTATCTGGTCTTCAATATATTTGCCCCAGACAACTGGTTCTATACTGTATGAAAAAAAAATCTCTAACTTATTATCTGTTTAATAATCTATCTTTCTGCAATAAAATCAGAAGAGAAAGAACATCACACAATTTTTTATCACAGCCACTTCCAATTAATACGGCACCAATGTCATGAGTAACTTTAGCATCTGACTTAGGTTTAGGCCACGGTACTGAATTATGATAGCAGGTGGCTGGTAAACAGTGAACCAAACTTCTGGCCCTGAAAGAAAAAAGCAAAGTGCTCTAAATACCCAGTATTAAGAGCAACTCATAAGGTCACATAAGCCAAATCGGTGAGTGAGTACCAATGGAGAGTAATTAAAATCCATCTTTCAATGTAGAAATGTGGTCAGTCACAGTTTTTAACTAATTGCTGTAACCTTTTGTAAACTTATAAATAATTACATTTATATTCTATAAAAAATTCTATTTATATTCTATAAATAATTGCCAGAAACTATGTAACTTTTGTACCAGCCAGACTGAGACTGTAATTAGGATAATGCTGACAATGCCTATATAATCTACCCCTCTGATATCCTTGTTAGAATTAAAATACACATATCCTCTCTAAAAATGGCAATTATAATTTAATACTTATTATTTTTAATGAGGGTGGCCCTGCTTTGGTTCTTTTTTTACTAAGTAAGAATCTTTCTGTACATTCCCAATAAAGAAATCCCAGTAATGGCTGATAGAATGGGGAAAGCTTGGACAGGAATTCACCTTAGTTCTCTATCTATGCAAAACCTGGATACATCATAAAATGTTGCAGCTTCAATTTCCTTCTCTTCAACATCCCTGATCACTGTTACAATCTTTGTTTGAAAGGCATCCCAATTTTTTGAATATTAACACTTCTTTGAAAGATCTATTCTTGGGCAAAAAGTTGTGATCTCTGTGGAAATATTTTTAGAAGTCATTGATCTAGAGGAACAGACATAGGAATAAATCAATCAGAGAAAATTTCCTTTTCATTGAGTTTCTGGGGCTGCTCTCATTACAACAGGTGTCTGTGTTATGGGGCTGAGGATTATGGTTGTTTTCATCATTTATGTTAGACATTCAGAAATTGACCTTTGCATTAATTTCCTTAGGGCTGAGGTAATAAAATACTGTGAACTAGGCATCTTGAAACAGTAATAATGTGTTGCCTTACAGTTCTGGGTATTAAAAGTTTGAAATTAAAGATTCTGCAGTGCCGTGTTCGATCAGAAATTTCTAGGAAAATCCTTTCCTGCCTCGACATTCTTTTCGTTGCTTTTAGAAAATCTCTGGCTTTCTGGGTAGCGCCTGTGACTCAAAGGAGTAAGGCACCACCCCCATAGGCCTGAGGTGGCGGATTCAAACCCAGCCCCAGCCAAAAACTGCAAAAAAAAAGAAAATTTTGGGGTTTCTCTGATTTGTGGACCAATCTCTCCAATACGTAGCCTTCACATGGCAGTCCTCTCCTAAAGTCACCAGTCTTACGTGATGCGTGCTGCAGAATGACCGCATTTTAACTATTACACCTGCAAAGACACTATTCTCAAGTTCACCTTCTGAGGTACTTTCAGTTGAGATTTGAACATATTGTTTTTTGAGGGACACAATCCAACTCACAGAAACTTCCTTTCTTTGTTTTCCTCAGTTTGGCCTCTTGCTTGTGGGAGGAGTGTTTGACAACATGGCCAGGGCAGCTACTTCAGGCTGCTCCACTATAGCTGTTATTGTAAGCAGCTGTGAACACTTTGGAGTCCCAAAGCTAATGAGCCCTGAGGAGAACTTGTCTCCATCCAGACTAAGTCATTGCCATCATGGCTGAGAAAATTCCTGCTTCTCCAACTTTCTTTACTTTAGAACAGCCTTTGTTAAAACTGCAAGGAAGATTTAATAGAACAAATTGATTAAATTTCATTGGGAGGTAAAACATTTTAAACATTTGACTGTGTTCGAGGTGATGAATATAAGTATCAGGATTTTTTTTCATTGACTTCAAAGAATATTGACTGTTTTCCGTTGGCAGTACATCATTCCCTTCACAAATTGGGACACTGTGACCTTCCTAATTTACTACCTGCTATTATCCCTCTAGGGCTTCTAATCTCTTAAAGAGTTGTGTTGCCATGATGGAGACTTCCTCATTGAGGATCTACAAAGCCCTTAGTTAAGCCTTATCCAGTTTGTGTGCACATTTTGTTTAATTTTATCAACAGATTAGCATGTCACCTGCCATGCCTACAAAAAACTAGCAATATATTTTAAGTAATTATTGATATAACTGGTGAATGACAGGAATCATTGTAGGGATTCTGTGTGTTTATGTAAGATTTTAAAATAGTTTCTGCCTTGGACAGAAGACTGCAAGGTGAGTGTCTGAGATGTGAGAAGGTTGGCTGACTTATTCCTGACTGCACAAATCTCTGAAAATAGAAATATCCAAATTTAACCGTGATGTCTAAGCTACTGCTTTATTCTTTTGTTTCTGCTTAACAAACTAGCCTCAATAATAACATTATTTATCATGATTCTTTGTGGTGTTTACAATCAGCAATCAGCTGTGGCATTATTTTGCTGATCTTAAAGTCTTTTATGTAACTCCGTTCAGCTGAAAAATTACTTTGGAGACGGTCTTTCATCCACAGACTTTCTCTCCCTGTGATCTTTAATGGTTCCATAATCTATTCTGGCTTCCATAGGGAATCTCTGCTAGGTTTCATGACAGCACATCTCCTCTGTCTCATTATATGTGTGTATCCATCAAAGCCAATGTATCTTGGTCCCAAATCAAGGAGAAGATAAAAATATTTAATATCTTAAGTGAGGAGTGCTGTGAGCAAATAGGATGGGAAGAATTGTTAGCTGTCAAATGTGGAGACTACACATCTCAGTATCAAATATTTACTTTTCAGGAGTGCTACTGATTCTTTCTTTCAATACTCTGTGATATTTTACTCTCTTAATAAAGGTCTTACCAAAAAGGTGAAACCACAGAAGAACTTGCATGGGGAGAGTTTGTATCAAAAGTTTCACTAACAGGGGATTTAGAGTAATGAGGGATTGACTAGAGAGAAACTGAACCTAAAAGTGTAGAACTAGCAGATAAGGAACATCTTATACCAACTGAGTAAAGGTGCCCAAAGAAAAGACAACATTTTCCCCCACCCAGGGAGGCACAACATGATGACAACTTCAAAGGAAAGAAGAATCCCATTTTTAATCACTTCCACTGGGGCAAAGGTATTGACATTGATGTTACATAAGAACAAAATGTTTTTTGTGTTCATGTCACTGAAAAATTGGATTTTTCTCCTATTAATAATTAGAAATATTCAAATAGCAAATATTTTCTGGTCAGAAAATATATATAAGAATGTCACCAAGCTGTATATATTTTCATTTATTTTGTATTATTGAAATATGTACAAATTATCTTTCCAGGGTTGAAATGTCCAAAGTTTTCTGCAGTATTTTGTGTTAGGAAAATAATGGTGAGTTTCATCTCAGTATTCCTAGAAGAAAGAATTAACACAGGGGTAGTACCCCAAGGCCCTTTGGCTTGGACACAGTATTTCTAAGCAAGTGCATAAAAGCTCATGACGTGTTAATACACAGTTGTCTTGGAGAGTTTTTGAATAAAAATTGTTGGGTAGCTTTCTCACATAAATATAAAGGAGTTAAAATAGCATGCCCAGTAAATCCAAAAATTATAGATTTTTCTGAGACATAACTTTTGCTATAAAATGTCATAAATGAACAAGTTTATTGTTAGTAGAAAGCCTTTAGTTTCATTACTTCAGATTATAAATAATATGTTAACATTCTCTTGACCCAAAGGACATTGAGACTCCATTGTTTGATAGTTATAATTTTATCTTTTTTCTAATTTTATGATAATTGAAATAAAATGTATAAAATACTCAAAATACATTGAAGACATAGATATTAAAGTAAATATATTTATATGTGGATACATAGAAATATAAATCCAGACTATTTTATGAGAAAAACATAAAATAGTTCTCAAGGCAAAAAGAAGATGATGTACTAGAGACATTAGCTGCCAGATCATCTCAGGAAGAAAGAAACTCTGTATGAAAAATAAAAAACCAAAGCAACCAAACAAACAAACAGAAAAACAAAGATCAGGTGTAATTCCAGGGGAGAAATACCAGAACCTGCCAGAGATTTTATAGGAAGAAGCTGTGAAGCAGAAGGCAAAGGAGAAAGATATCAACCCCTGAGAGGCTTGAGGTCCAATGACAAAGGTAGGTGTCTGGGCTGGTTTATTCCTCTCTCCCCTGCATCCAATCTCTGGTAGTCAGTTGGCTACCAAACTGTTGGAGAGCTTTTCTGCCCTCACAAACCCAGTGCTGCCACTGATAGTGAATTGGGAGCCTTTTGAGGACAAATAACCAGGCTACCAACACCTTGCTGAGATGAGAGGCACCATATTTTTTCTTACCATTTACCTTTATCTTTACCAAGAGTCTTCAGGCCCTCAATTTTCATCTCACTCATTCCCACACAAACATTTTCCAATTCTAGCTGACACTATGAGTGCCATGGGGGTCCAGTGAGTCCAGGGAAATATGAGTGACCCCAGAGTCTGGACATTCTGGGGTGTCCATTCTGGAGAGAAGGACAGGGATTATCAGAGTGCTAACTTTCTTCCATTAGGACTCATTCCTTCCCTTGTCTTAGAGTTGCTTATAGGGGCTGAGAGATTATTGAGCCAAAACTAGCAAGAAAAGCTTTTTATCTCTGTTGGTCATTCCCCATAACAGGACTTCCACACAGAGTGGGGCTCAAATGTTTCCAGAATCTTTATATCACCTTCCATTACTCAACCAAAAAGAAACAATTGGCCAGGACACCGAGACTTCCACAGAGAGGGAGCTCAGACCCTTCCTCTAGGGGTTCTTCAGTGAACTGAGGAGTACCTGGACTGTGAGCTCCCTGACCATCAGCTCTCCCTGTTGCTGCTTCCCTAGCAACCTCATCAGAGCAGGGCACTCCCCAAGGTGGAGTGATGGTGAAACTGCTTTTATATTCCATGGGTAACCAGCAACCAGTGTGTTACTTCCTAGCATGGTAAGAAATTGATCTTCGTGGACCTGGGGGAAAGGTGAAAAGGCCAAATTCCATGCCCTTTGGTGCTGATTACATTGCTCAGGAGGAAGGAAGAAAGATTTGTGAATTAATCTCAGGAGGCAAGCTTGCCCATGTGGGTGGAGGAGGGGAGGAGTGCAGCCAGGTTATTAGCTACATCATGCTTCTGAGGCATCTCATCTCACAGGAGGGTTGTGCTATCAGCTCAGGTTAAGATTCCAGGCAAGAAACTCCCTAGTCCACATCACATTTTGGCAGGAGCTCAGATGGCTTGAACTACTTCCTGCTGGCAGATGGAAGGGAAATACCACAAAGCAGGGGAGGACAGAGATCAGAAAGGTCCCCTTTAGCCTTCCAGATTATAAATCTCAGGTGGCCTTGCTTTCACAAGCCTACCTTGGCAGCTATGCCTAGAAGTTGGAAGCCACCTTTGGCTCCTCCTAAAGCAAATATTTTCCAGCTTTGGTTGAGCTAGAGGACATGCTTAACCAACCTAGCCCCACTCAACTGCACTCCCCTACCTGCATCTACTGGGGTAGGGAATAGGGACTCACCTGAAGTTTCCAGAACCCATGCATCACCTGAGACAATCAAGTATTTTTTTCTGAGGAAATAGAGGCAGTCACAGGACCCAATAATAATATTGCAACTGTTTCATCCATCAAATGCCACCTACTGAAAGGGAGATCACTTTTCATGTCCTTTATGGCATTTACTAACTCAATAATACAGGATATGGTTGAGTAGCATGCATAAGCACCATCTATTGTATAAGTATTAAACTAGGTATATAATGATATAAAGAAAAAAAATTAAAAAATAAAAATCAACAGATGTTGCAGATGAGAAAAAGAATCAGTGATAGAACCTCAACTCTGGAAACATGAAAAATCAGAGTAAAAGGACATCCCCCAAAGAAAACAATAACTCTGAACCAATGAAAACTGACCAAAATAAGAATATTGAAATGGTTGATAAATAAGTTTGAATATGGATTGTAAGGAGCTCAACGAAATACAAGAGAAAATCTAAACCTATCATTAAGTAAATACAAAAACAATGCAGGAAATGAACAAGTCAAATTTTCAATCAAAAAATTAAAGCAGAACTTCTCGGAATGAAAAATTCATTCAAGAAAATATAAAACATGTGAAAAGTCTTGATAATAAGTAAAAGAAAGAATCTCAGAGCTAGAAGACAACATCTTTGAATTAAATGACTCAGTCTTAGGGAAAGAAGAGAAAAAAAACAAACCCTGCAAGAAATATGGGATTATGTAGAGATCCCTATGATAAGAATCACAGGCATCCCTGAGAGTGAAGAATATACACAAGGGCTGGAAAACCTATTTGTGAGAATACTTGAGGAAAATTTCTTCAAGGTCTTGCTAGAAATCAGGACATCCAGGTCCCAGAAGTGCAATGAACTTCTGGGGAATTCATCACCAAGAGATAATGATCATCACAGAGTAATCAGAATGGACAAAGTTAATGTGAAAGAGAAACTCTTACAAACCATAAGGTGAAATCATAACATATAAAGGAAAACTCATCAGACTAACTACAAAGTTCTCAACTGAAACCTTATAAGCCAGAAGGTATAGGGTCATATTCTTAGTCTTATCAAACAGCATATTGGCCAGCCTAGAATTTTGCATGCTGCAAACTAAATTTCTTATGTAAGGGAGAAATTAGGGCATCCTCAGACAAGCAAACACTAATGGAATTTCTCAAGACCAAACATGCCTGGCAGGAAGTACTCAGATTTCCATTATACTCTGTTCAGCATAATAGATATCCATCAGCATAAAAGTCACCCAAATGATAAAGTTCAGAGCTCAGATACCACAATAGCTCTAGGGTAAAGCAAAGCAGTGAAATTCCACTCAACAGGATGAAAAAAAATCCACCCTCCTTTATCAATTCCTTCAGTAGTTGTGAATGAATTGCACTCCCCTCTCAAGAGACAGACTGGTTCAATGAATTAAAAAAAAACCAAACACAATCCAAGTGTCTGCTGTCTCTAGGAAATACATGTAATTAATAAGAACTCATTCAGACTCAAAGTGAAGGGGAGGAAAACAATATTTTATACAAATGCAAACCCAGAACTGCTGATGTAAACATTCTCATGTTAGATAGCATAGACTTCAAAGCAACAAAATTAAAGAAAAACAAAGATGGTCATTATAGAATGGTACTGGGAACAATTTAACCAGAAGATAAAACAGTTATAAATGTGTATGCACTTAACACAGGTGCACAAAATCTTATAAGCCAACCCTACTAGATCTGAACAAAGTGATAAACAGCAACATCATAATAGTCAAGGACTTCAAGACCCCACTGACAGAACTGGGCATGTCATCCAGGAGAGACTGAATACAGAAACATGGAATGTAAAGGAGACTCTAGAGCAAATGGGCCTAACAGACACTTACAGAACAATCTTCCCCCCAACCTAATAAATGTACATTCTTCTCTTTAGTACATAGAGCATTCCTCAAGACTGGAAATATGTGAGGATATATATCTAGAAGACCAAAAATCACTTTATAACAAAGATATATACACCAGAATGTTTATTGCAGCCCAATTCATAATTGCTAAGTCATGGAAGAAGCCAAGTGCCCATAGACCCATGAATGGATTAATAAATTGTGGTATATGTATACCATGGAATATTAGGTACCCTTTAAAAAGATAGAGACTTTACCTCTTTCATGTTTACCTGGATGGAGTTGGAACATATTCTTCTTGGCAAAGTATCTCAAGAATGGAAGAAAAAGTATGCAATGTACTCAGCCTTATATGAAACCAACTTATAAATACCCACATGTTCATATGAAAGTTATAACCCAACTATAGCCCAAGAAGAAGGGGAAAGAGGAGAAGGAGGGTAAGCAAGGAGGGAAGATGGGTAGAGGAAGGGTAATTGGTGCGACCACACCTATGGTGCATTTTACAAGGATACAAGTTAAATCTACTAGGTGTAGAATATAAATGTCTTAACACAGTAACTAAGAAACTGTGGTGATGGCTATGTTAACCAGGGTGATGGAAGTATTTCAAATTGTATATAAACCAGCACATTGTACCCCATAATTGCATTTATGTAGACAGCTATGATGTTGCAGTGGGTGCCTGTGGTCCCAGCTACGTGGGAGGCAGAGGCAGGAGACTCGCTTGAGCCCAGGAGTTTGAGATTGCTGTGAGCTGTGATGTCATAGAACTCTACCCAGGGGGACAGCTTGAGGTTCTGTCTCAAAAAAAAAAAAAAAAGGAAGAAAGAAATTAACTCTAAATGTAATGCTCATTTACACACAAGGTCATGAAAACTAAACAAATTACTGCTGAGTGATAGCTAGGTCAAAGAGAAAATCAAGATGGAAATCAAAACACTCTTTGAACTAAGTGATAAAGGGAACACAAGAAATCAAAATGTGTGGAACTCAGAAAAAGCAGTCATTAGAGGAAAACTCATAGCCTTACCTGCTTACACTGAACAGGTCAAAAATTGACAGTATAATGAGTTTCAGGAATTGGAAAAGGTAGAGCAAATTGATTACAAACTCAGCAGAGAAAAGAAATAACCAAGGTCAGAGCAAAGCTAAATGAAATCAGTGACAAAAAATATATACAAAGGATGAAGAAAACAAAAAATCATCTTTTGAAAAGATAAACAACATCAATAGAGCTCTTGCTAGATTAACCAAAAACAGAAAAAAAAATGATCCTAGTAACCTCAATTAGAAGTGACAAAAGAGATATTATAACTGATACTGCAGAAATACAAGCTACCATCACTGAATACTATAAAAACTTCTATGCACATAAACTGAAAAACATTGAGAAAATAGACAAATTTTTGGAAAACTACAACCTCCCTAGCCTAAAACACCACACTGTACCCCATGATTACATTAATGTATACAGCTATCATGTAATAAAAAAAAAGAAAGAAAGAAATAGTAGTCTTAAATTGACCAATATCAATAACAAAATTGAAACAGCAATAAGAAAACCATCTAATGAGAAAGGGTTCTGTACCAGATGTTTTCAGAGGTAAATTTTATTATATCTACAAAAAGTAATTGGTACCTGTATGGCAGAAATTATTTCCTATCCTCATGAAGGAAGAAATTCTGCCCAAGTTGTTCTACAATGCCTAAATCAACTTGACCTCAAAGCAGAAAAGAACACAACAAAAAAATCAAAACTACAGACCACTATTAGACGTGAATATAGATGCAAAAATTTTCACTAAAATTCCATCAAACTGAATTGAGCAGCACATGAAAAAAAAAATCATCATAACCAAGTGGGCTTCATCCCAGAAATGCAAGGATGGTTCCACATATGCTAATCTACAACTGTGATTCACCACAGAAACAGAAGCAAAAACAAAGACTATATTAATCATCCCAGAAGTGTCAGAGAAAGCATTTGACAAAATTCAGCATCCTTTAATGATAAGAACTCTTAACAAAATAGGCATCAATGGAACGTATCTCCAAATGATAAAAGCCATGTAAAACAAATTCATAGCATACATCTTTCTGAATGGGGAAAAATTGAAAGCATTCCTTTTCAGATCCGGAACCAGATAAGGTTGCCCATTGTCACCACTTCTATTCAGTGTCGTGCTAGAATTCGTATGTAGAGCAATCAGAAAAGAGAAGGAAATCAAGGGTATCCAAGTGGGGAAAGTAGAGGTTAAACTATCACTAATTGTTGACAGTGGGATCTTATATCTGAGAAACAACAAAGATTCAGCCAAGAGGCTGCTGGAATTCATAAATAAATTCAGCAGGTTCGTCGCCTATGGCTCAATCGGCTAAGGCGCCAGCCATGTGCACCTAAGGTGGCGGGTTCGAATCCCCAGCCCTGGCCCGCCAAACAACAATGATGGCTGCAACCAAAAAATGGCCGGGTGTTGTGGCGGGAGCCTGTGGTCCCAGCTACTTGGGAGGCGGAGGCTGGAGACTCGCTTGAGCCCAGGAGTTGGAGGTTGCTATGAGCTGTGATGCCATGGCACTCTACCCAGGGGGATAGCTTGAGGCTCTGTCTCAAAAAA